>SJYX01019403.1:287789-302168 GCA_006410675.1 Oreotragus oreotragus | reverse complement strand
CCTCTCCCTCTCCTTCTCCCTCAGAGTCCATAAGTCCGCTCTACACATCTGTATCTCTTTTGCTGTCTTGCATACAGGGTCCTCATTACCATCTTTCTAAATTCCATATATATGTGTTAGTATACTGTATTGGTGTTTTTCTTTCTGGGTTACTTCACTCTGTATAATTGGTTCCAGTTTCATCCATCTTATCAGAACTGATTCAAATGTATTCTTTTTAATGGCTGAGTAATACTCCATTGTGTATATGTACCACAGCTTTAGGAAGACATCAGATGGATTACATGGGCTTTATTGTAACTCTGTGTTTAATTTTCTGAGGAACTCCTGAACTATTTTCCAAAGCAGCTGCACCATTTTGTATTCCCTTTTGTATTCAGCAGTGTTTGAGGGTTCTCATCAATACTTGTTGTTGTTCATAATTTTGATTACATCCATTCTGATGGGTATGAAGTAGCATCTCATTGTGGATTTGATTTGCCATTTCCTTAATAACCAATGATGTTGAGCATTTCTTCATGTGTTTATTACCATTCATATATCTACTATGAAAATAGTCATTTAATTCAACATCATAACGGTTTACTCCTATATTTCTTCTAAAAGCTTTATAGTTTTAACTCATTTTATTTCTATGATGCACTTTGAGTTAATTTTTATGTAATGATGTGACATAGTGGTTCAAATTTATTATTTTGCAAATTTACCTAGATTTATTCATTTGTCTCAGATATAAACTTTTGAAATTTTGTTTGTATTTAACTGTGTAAATGTATTCAGAAAAATACTTGGATAAGTTAAGAGAAAAGTGGAAAATCCTTCACAAAACAAAATAGAGAATGTCATTATCATAGGAGATATGTTTTTCCAAAAGCAGATGTCATTTTATTCTTTCTTCAAATTCCCCAAACTATCAATTACAAAGAGTTATCCAATAAGGTAATTTTTGAAAATAGCTCACAATATGTGCAATAGGATATCCTACAATCATTAATAAAGGAGATGTTTATACACACACAAACAGGGAAATGCTCCAGAATGCATTGTGATAGAAGTTGCAGAGAAGTGTTTATATCATACAAATGTCAGTGTGAAAATTATATAATGCATGTATGCAAATGCATAGAACATTTCTGTAAGGACTTACATAAAATAATAGTTATAAAATTAGTAAAGTGCATGCCTTGGATAGAATAATAGATGACTGGGGAGTTGAGAGAGGTGAAAACTTGTTTTACTCAATGCCCTTTTGCACTTTGTAGATTGGAAAAATGCATATATCTTGCATATTTAAAACTTAATAAAAGTTAATAAACTTGATAGTTATGTCCCACTCTGCATCCCCATGGACTGTAGCCCGCTAGGCTCCTCTGTCCAAGGAATCTTTCAGAAAAGAGTACTGGAGTGGCTTGCCATTTCCTCCTCCAGGGGAATTTTCCCAGCCCCGGGATTGACCCTGCATTTCTTGCATCTCCTAACTTGCAGGTGTATTCTTTACCACTGCACCACTGGGGAAGCCCTCAAATTGGCTTATTAGCTTTATTTAATTTTAATAGAAAACATCTTTCTCAAAGTTTTCTCTGAGTTATTGATTGTAGAACTCTAAAATATTTTGTATATACAAATAATTCAGAAAAAGTTATCAGTGCAAACTCCTTGAGCATCCTAACACTACAGCCAGAACCCACTCAGTACTGAACAAAACTCAAAAAATACCCAAAGAGATCACATACTCTTCTTAAAGGGAACTTGATGCATCAGCACACCCTTGTTCACAAATCTCAGAACATTCAAACAGAAACCACACCTTGTTTTGAGAGAGGTACAATTTTACAAGCCAAGGAGTCCTGAATCATATTCTTCAAGAAGACAGTAATTAAAGTTATGGATTTTATTTGCTTCCTTGAAGGGAAGATATGGATGTTTGGGAAAGCATTTTCTAACATTCTTTTGAGGCTAATGCCAGAAAGCAAAACCATTTATCCCCAGTACTATGAGTTACACTTAATCCGGTCTCTTTTAGTCAGCTGGGCTAATGGACCCACTGATCTGACCTAACACCCGTCGGAGATTACAAGAGTTTGATCAAATGTTTACGACAGATTTACAAGAGAGTTTGTACCGGTAAAAGGTTCCACAGAGACAATGAGGTTTTTTTTCTTACACACATATGTATATGCATATATATACATGTAATATGTGTGTGTGTCTCTCTCTGTATAGACACAAATAATGTTACAGAACTAACGGGGTCTGTAAAATTAGATAGAGTACATAACATGTGAACTTTTGGTGATAAAAATCAGACTTAAAATAAAATTTCAAACGTTTAACATTTCTATTTTCGAACTACACTTACTTCTTACAAACCGACATAAAAATGTAGGACAATGGTTAAACGAGGTTTCAGGTATATATATATATATCGTCACCAATAAATTGTTACTTACTGATTATGGAAAGTTAGTCTTCGGACTCGAGAAGTTCGTGTCCCACACTTTTGAGTCCGTCAATCAAAATTTCTCGGTTTCTTTAAATGTTTACGTCAATGGACAACAATTTAGGGTACTAACCCTTGTTTCTCTCCTGAAGAAATGTATAATAAGTGGGACGACGACTCATACAGGTCAGATTTTCGACACTCTGATGATGTCACCAAAACAAAGGAGTGCATTTAGTCTAATAAGCTAACTTGAAGAGACACTGAAAGGTTGAAATTATGTATGGCAGAAGACAATTATGCAAACCAAATGATTCTTTAATTAGTAATGAGATCCATCATGGGCAAAAGAGAAGGGATTATAGGATGGAAAGCCTTGTGATTTATTCTGTGTGTGTCCATATATGCTTGCAGTATATATATTTTGGGATATAAATGATATATGCATGGTGTGAGTGCCATGGCTTCTGAATCTATGAGCTCATGACTGAGCTCATGACTCATTCATCTACTGGGTGGATAAATATCATCTTAAGTGATAGAATTCATTGCCTGGTGCCTGAAGCCATATGGTTTTCTTATTAGGGGGAAAAATGGAATTTAATTGATTTGCAATCTATATTCCCTTATTTCCAAATATAACTAGTTGCTTTATACTGGCCTAATTTAATTTTTTAAAATATTAAATCAAACAAAGAAGTCCATAAATTTCTTCATGTGTGTAAGGCAGTACTCTTACATCAACATAAATGCAAAAACTAACAAAATACTATTTGCTGTACTTTAACAGATTTTAACCGGCAAAGTTACATTTGTTTCCAAATTTTAGGTCTTTTAGATCACAGTGGGTTTCAAACTATGTTTCATAAAACCCACATGCTCAATGTGACTTCTTCTTCTTTCTCCCCTCTTCTTTACTGTGATCAAGTGTGGGAGGTAAAGGAAACAAGGAGACAGAGCCTAGCCCAGAGAGCTCAGCTTTGGTGGGGAGGAGGTATGAGGGTTTATTTTATGTCTCTGTTTAAGCAAAAGTGCTTTATGGTTAGAAATCATTTTAAAATTACTCTTAAGAAAAAAATATGAAACAAAACTAAAGTTACTTTCTTAACTCATACAAGAAATGAAAAAATAAAAAATAAAACTTATGCTACAGAAGTACAGGAAACAAATCTTTGGGTAATTTTAAAAATATTTTTCAGTGACTGAAATAAAGCTTATATCAGAAAAAAAATCGGCAGACTTAAGAGTATATTAAACTTCTACACATACAAAATAACATTTAAAAATTGTGAATGTTCAAAGTAAAACCTTTTAAACGCTAAAGATGGAAATGTTTTAGTATTCACTAAAAGACAACATATTATTATTAATATCTACAATAAATAAAGACCTCCTTAACATGTATTCAAGAGCAAGTAACTAGATTTAAAACAGCAAAAGCTATTAACAAGAAATTCACCAGAGAATGAAATCACTCTTCCTGATTTAAAAGTATTACAAAGCTACAATGATGAAAACAGTACAATACTGGCACCAAAACAGAGACACAGACCAGTGGAAAAGGATATAGAGCCTGGAAATAAACCCATACTTATATGATCAACTGATCTCAACAAAGGTGCTGAAAAGATACATAAGGAAAGAACAGTGTCGTCAACCATTGGTGCTGGGAAAACTGGCTATCCCTATGCAAAGTGGCAACACTCTATTCCTTTTACCAAAAAATCATTTTGAAATGCATTAAGACTTAACAAAAAGATTTGAATCTAGAAAACTCCTGGAAGAAAAAATAAAGAAAAATATCCTTAACATTGGTCTTGGACATTTGCGATTCATGGGGTCGCAAAGGGTCGGACACGACTGAGCGACTGAACTGAACTGATGACACCAAAAGCACAGATAATAAAAGCAAAAATAGACGAGGGAAACTACACCAAACTAAAACCCTGCAGAGCAAAGGAAACAATCCAAAGGATCAAAAGACAGCCTACAGAGTCAGAGAAAATATTTACAAACCACCTATCTGAAAAAGAGCTTTGGTATTTTTCTGTCCAAAATTTATAAGAAATTTTCTATGACTCAAAAGCAAGCAAACAAAACCTGATTTGCCAATGAGCACAGGACTTGAATATATACTTTTCCAAAGAAGACAAACACAAGGCCAGCATGCATACAAAAAGGTGCAAAACCATTAATCATCAGAGAAATGAGAATTAAAAGCACAGTGAGGTACCTTCCCCAACCTATTAAGGTGAGCATTGTCAAAAACAAACAAAATGCAATAAATTTTCATAAGGATGTAGAGAAAAGGGAACCCTTTTACATTGTTGGTGGAATGCAAAATGATGAGGAACCTGTGGAAAACAATGTTGAATTTCCTCAAAAACTCATAAATATACTATTATGCATGTATATTTGCTCAGTCGTATCTGACTCTTTGCAACCCCATGGACTGTAGCCCACCAGGCTCCTCTGTCCATGGGATTCTAGACAAGAATACTGGAGTAGGTAGCCATTTCCTTCTCCAGGGGATCTTCACAACCCAGGGATTGAACCCAGGTTTCCCACATTGAAGTAAGATTCTTTACCACCTGAGTCACGAGGGAAGCCCCATTTGTTATATAGATGCAGATAAATAATACATGATATTCTATGGTAACATTATTTGTAATAGTGAAAAATCAGAAAAAATTTAAATTTCCATCAATAAATGTTTGGTTGAATAAATTGTGATTAATCTAACTATGAGATATTATGTAATTATTAAATTAACAAGATAGCTCTGTGTCTTCTAAAATGAAATATCTATAGGAAATATTAAAAAATAAAGCTATCAAAATATGTATTATACTAATATTGATAGTAAAATACATTTTTATATTTATAGTTTACAGATACATATATATATCTGTAAACTATAAATATAAAAATATTATATATATATATGCATCTGTTGGAGAAGGCAATGGCACCCCACTCCAGTACTCTTGCCTGGAAGATCCCATGGATGGAGGAGCCTGGTAGGCTGCAGTCTATGGGGCTGTGAAGAGTTAGACATGACTGAACGATTTCACTTTTACTTTTCACTTTCATGCATTGGAGAAGGAAATGGCAACTCACTCCAGTGTCTGTATTTTTCTGTCAATATCTGTAAAATTACAGATATCTGTAATTTTATATGCTTTCAGAAATCTTTGTAACAGAGGGTTGGACTGAAAGAAGTAGCAAGGAGATTTAATTTTATGCACTTCTATATATTTGGAATTTTTTAATAACAAACATGTTTTATGTATCTGTGTTTCCTCATATGAGTTCATTTTAAAATGTAAACTAATGAAAAAGAAATGAAGTAGTATACTTTTAGGAGCATTCATTGTTGATATTAAATAATTACCAAGATGTAAAATACAAGAAAATAAAGTCAAAATGCATAGTTTAATTAACTTTTTGGCTTTGAAAAAGCAAGTGAAATGACTGTTAGTTTTGATTATAAGCCAGGTAGTTTTATGCGTTTCTACAGTTACTGCTTACCTATCTGTCAAATGGGACTGTGGATCTCAAGAGGTGACCTTGGGAAAAAAAGAGGATGACTTGGCTCAAATACACCACTGAAACCGGACAAAGTTCAGAATCCATACCAAATGCCAGATGGACTATGGGTCGATACTGACATCTTCATGTACAAAGGACAGCACATTAAAGAAGGGGATGAAATAGATGTCTACCTGTGGGAGCTATTGATTGGGTTTAATGCTAGGGCTTTCATCCTGTTATGCTGCATGTAATATGCTGAGGATTTCAGAAAAAAATAATGCATGGGCTGTCCCAAGTACTAGAGGTCAAAAGGGAGTGGATAATAGAATTTGAATAAAAAGGAAAAATTGATTAGCTGATAGTGATTATTAGGCAAGGTTACAGAAGGCAATGTTACAACTAGCAGAGTGTTACTAAAGGACACTCAGCTCTTAATACAAAGCTACCTGAATCAACTTGAGGTATAACATATGAAGATTCAAGTGACCAAGGCAAAGTTTAATTGGGATTACAAACATTACTTTGCAAAATATGACTTAAGTTTTCCTGAGAGTGTTTATGTAAAACTTTATGTTTTTCTTTCTAAGGTTTCTTACAAAGAGTTCTAAAAAAATTCTTTTATTCCAGTTTATAGATCTTCCTTATTTTAATGTCCTCCTCTCTGGTGTAAGCATATTATAAATGGAATTAACTACATTACTAATGCTTTTAATCTGATTTTACTGGTTCCTAGGGCTGATGACTAGGAATCAGCATGTATATCATTAAAAGAAAAACACAGTTATATAGAAACTAAATTACACATCTAAATAAACACATTTATCCATGTACCTTATTCAGTATCCCAACTAACCATAGCAGAAAGTCCCGACTATACCTCTCCAAAAATAAAGTAGCTTGATAACAGTTTCTCTGACCACTGGAATTTTCTTGATGTGTGAACTGGTGAGAAGAACCCATAATTTGATGTATTCTTTGTTTATAATTCCTGAATCTTAGGCTGGAACTATATGTTTTGGGGGCACTACATACATTTTTATGATTAATCATATGTAAGAAATAATTGACATTTTTTAATTCACTTAAATCAATTGCTGAGCAATCATGTGGGTTGCTGCAATCTATTTGATCTGGTAATTTAAGACAAGTGAAGTATTAGTACATACTGGGCGCTGTTGATTGAAAGTCCTCTGTCTGAGGCCATAACTTTGGACCTGGTGACACATGAAGAAAGAAATGGTAGAGTGTAAGTGGAAAATTTTTAAATAAATGATTAAAAGGAGAGGATGGCATAGCCCAAAATGTAAGAACCAGCTCCTAAAATCACAGTGGTCTTCTGCCTCAACTTATCTTTTCTCACAGTTACTTTGGAGTAGTTCCAAATTCTGTGCTATGTCATTCATAAATCATCTCACCATGAATGGCCTTCTCCTCTTCAAATCATCTATCAAATATCTTCATCAGCTGAGACACACCAGTGACCTGCCCTGACCAAGTCTTTGTGAGGGATCCTGTTTGTCTCCTTCCCTCTAATTACAGTATTTCCTGAGCTAGTCAATAGGCAGCAGCTCTTTTCTTGGCCATTGCCCTTCTTGTTACTTTGGATTATTATTTACATTTTGTGCTATCATTGACTTTTTTACATTACCTCAAGTACATGAGACGCTTTTGGAGTGCAACTGATTGTGCTTTTGTCTTTTCTTGCTTTTTTCCCCATCCTCACTTCCCTACCACCACTGAGCCTGTCTTAGACACAGTGTCTTAGACTAGGAAATCTTCAATATGTGTTTATTGTTCTATAATTTTAAAACTTTAGTATAGTTGCATCCTTTGAGAACTTCACAACTTTGTTGAGGCAGGACTTTATTTGCACCTTGAAAATGTTTTACTACTGTTATAAAGGCAAAGGCAAAAGAAGGGGAAATATGTTTAATTAACAATAATTAAATTTTCATAATACTATTTAATCTTCTAGATATGCTTTGAAGACATGGATATTATTATTATTTTCTCTACTACAGATGAGGAAACCAGGCTGAGAGAGGTCAAGCAATTTGCCTAAACTTGAAATGATTTTAAGTGGTTGGGCTGATTGAAACCTAAGTTAGTAGCCTCTGGGCCATTTCAACAATAAATAACATTAGAGAGACTGCATTAACATCCTGTAAAGTAGGACGACCACTAAGGGTCTGAGGAGTGATGAAAGCATATAGAAATGGGTCATGAATCAGGAAAGGCTTCCAGAATGAGGGAACAGAACATGGAGGAAAAGAGGGGGAATGTAGCCCTGAAAAACAGAGGGTCCAGTAAGTGGAGCAAATTAATAAAGAAAAGAAAAGACATTTGCCATTAAGTCTGTAGAAATATTTACAGTTGGTTTCCAGTTTCATATTTTCTATCTAGCCAAACAACAATAAAGGTATGTGGTTATATAATAACATATATATTAAATTGCTAGGAATCAGATTTCTGATTTGATAACACTTGGTATGAAAATAATTATTACTCTTCACTTATCTAGCTCTGAGAGTGTACACAGCACAGTATAATAAGTAGAATTTATCAGAGCAGGGACAAAATTGGTGCCGCAGGGGCTTTGCCGAGTAGAGGCTCAAGTGGAACCTGAGTGACTCGGAAAGCAGGTCACTGCCATCACCACACAGAAAGAATCGTCTTCCCCCTCCAGCTGCCGTTGAAGATGCGGGGGTCTACTTTAAGTGGCATTTTTCTTTTATGGGAGTACACAGAGATTTTCCTGTTTGTCTTTTAGAAAGATGTTAATTGGGGTCTTTTTCTGATGTTACGTACCCAACATTATTACATGTAAAAAATCCCCAAACACAAAAACTGTCTTTTGTGTAGTAGTCAATATTCACTCATGATCCAGGGAGAGCCAAAATCAGGAACAAAGTGGGGATGGGCAACTTTCTCCTTGGGGACCCAGGAACACAAGTTTGGGGCTCCATAACAAGTAAGTGTATGAGTAACAGTCTATCCCTTTGTGCTAGTAAATACAGACACAAAAACGCCCTAGTTAGGCATGGTGGCTCTGATATCCAGAAGACCACAAAGAGACAGCAACTGAGCAAAATGAAGGTCCTTTGCTCAAATCAGAGCACAGGCTCTCATTCACAGATAGTGAACTTTTATCCTGATAATGAGTTGAATGAACTTAGTTTTATACTTTGCTAGCTCCAGTGATTTAGCAGAAGCAAATGAGAACTATAAAGAGAAGGCAGAGAGCTGGACAGCAAGGGTGAAGATTGAAACTCTGAAAACTGCAGCCAGGATGTGACGAGGGCACAGAACAGACAATCCTACACCTTAGTGGTCCTTGAGGACATCCATATTTGCATGGGGTTGTAACCCAGAGCACAGTTTATGCTTGTTTCAGCTGCTATATTTTATGTGTTATCCATAGCAAAATAATTATATTTTAATTAAAAAATAAAGTTGATACTGCAAAAGCAAACACTGAGTCAACTACTCTAATCGAAAGAAAAAATATAATTGGAAAAATAATTTTAAAATAGAGAACTCATGATGAAAGATAAAAGCAATAACTGGACTAATGCTTAAATAACCACTATTAATCATTATGAAAATTTAAGTCATATGTGAAACAAAAATTCTTAAATTGAGACCTAACACAAAATACTAATGATCAATGCAGGGGGCGGGATCAGGTTACTTCAAATAATTTATGAGATGGACAAGGTTAGAGAGAAAGTAAACTAGAGTCATATGAAAGTTTAACATTGGTTTAACATGTCATTGGTTTACCATTGAATACGAATTTATTGACCCACTCTTATGTCTCGGAACCTATACTAGTTGCTAGCTGTGCTGTTCTCCATCTTGTCCAACTCTGTGACTCTATGGACTGTAGCCCACAGTCTGCTCTGTTCTTGTGATTTCCCAGGCAAAAATATTGGAGTGGGTGCTATTTCCTACTCCAGGGCATCTTCCTGACCCAAGGATTGAACCTGCATCTCCTACGTTGGCAGGCAATTTTTTTTACCACTGCTCCACTGGGGAAGCACTTTACTAGCTGCTACTTCAGTTCAGTTCAGTTGCTCAGTCGTGTCTGATTCTTTGCGACCCCATGCATTGCAGCACACCAGGCTTCCCTGTCTATCACCAGCTCCTGGAACTTGCTCAAACTCATGTCCATTGAGTCAGTGATGCCATCCAACCATCTCATCCTCTGTCATCCCCTTCTCCTCCTGCCTTCAATCTTTCCAAGAATCAGGGTCTTTTCCAATGAGTCAGTCCTTCACATCAGGTGGCCAAAGTATTAGAATTTCAGCTTTAGCATCAGTCCTTCCAATGAGTATTCAGGACTGATTTCCTTTAGGATAGACTGGTTGGATCTCTGTGCAGTCCAAGGGACTCTCAAGATTCTTCTCCAACACCACAGTTCAAAAGCATCAATTCTTTGACACTCATCTTTCTTTATAGTCCAACTCTCACATCCATACATGACTACTGAAAAAACCATAGCTTTGACTTGATGGAACTTTGTGGGCAAAATAATGTCTCTAGTTTTTAATATGCTGTCTAGGTTGGTCATAGCTTTTCTTTCAAAGAGTGAGCATCTTTTAATTTCTGCAGTGAACATCTGTAGTTACTTTGGAGCCCCCCAAAATAAAGTCTGTCACTTGTTTCCCCATCTATTTGCCATGAAGTAATGGGACCAGATGCCATGATCTTAGTTTTCTGAATGTTGAGTCTTAAGCTAACTTTTTCACTCTCCTCTTTCATCTTCATCAAGAGGCTCTTTAGTTCTTCAATTTCTGCCATACTAGCTGCTAAGGCTTTAGCAAAAAAAGGGGCAAACTAACTTATCTGTAAATTATAATCCAGCAAAATAAACAGAAAATAATTATGTGTACAAATACAGAACATAATTTCTGGTTGTGATACATGCAACAAAGAATAAACAGGGTAAGAGTGTCAGGGGAGGGTCAAGGGAGGGATTGCTACTACTTTAGATATGGTGTTCTTGGAAAAAGATCAAGCACATTGACACAGAGTCTTGAGCTCAGTCAGTAAAGAGTTTGCCTGTGATGCAGGAGACCCAGGTTCGATTGATGGGTCAGGAAGATCCCCTCAAGAAGGTAATGGCAACCCACTCCAGTATTCTTGCCTGCCTGGAGAATCCCACAGACAGAGAAGTCTGGCAGGCCCCAGTCCATGGGGTTGCAAGAGTTGGACATGACCTGAAAACAATAAGACCATTTAGAGGAACAGCCTTCCAGGAAAATGCTAGGTGAATGCAAAGGCCCTTGTGTAGCATTGACTTTGGTATATCTGAGAAACAGTAAGAAACAGGAAGTGTTTCCCTGGTGGCTCAGCATTAAAGAATCAGCCTGCTATGCAGGAGACATGAGTCCGATCCCTGGATCAGGAAGTTCCCTGAAGAAAGAAATGGCAACTCACTCTAGTATTCTTGCCTGGGTAATCCTATGCACAGAGGAGCCTGGCAGGTGACAGTCCAGGGGGTTACAAAAGAGTCAGACACAACTTAGCATGAGAAACAGTAAGAAACAGGAAGTGTTTCCCTGGTGGCTCAGCATTAAAGAATCAGCCTGCTATGCAGGAGACATGAGTCCGATCCCTGGATCAGGAAGTTCCCTGAAGAAAGAAATGGCAACTCACTCTAGTATTCTTGCCTGGGTAATCCTATGCACAGAGGAGCCTGGCAGGTGACAGTCCAGGGGGTTACAAAAGAGTCAGACACAACTTAGCAACTAAGCCACTACCTCAAGAAAAAGGAGTGAGAAATGATTGAATTTGAAGACACAGGCAGTATTCTAGAGGAACAGAAGCAAATGTTGAGCTGGATGTGCAATCAAAAAATTTAGGATTCCCCTCACCCACTCTCTCCCTATTACTCTGACATTGAGACACTTGGATAAATGGTAGAGCCAATTTCTGTGATGGGCAAGCTGGAAAAGATGCAAGTGTGTGAGAGAGTTGCGAGCAGAGAGGCAGTAGGAGTTAGCAGATGATCCTGCTGGAGATCTGGAGAGTTTGGACTGAAGATCAATGATTAGGATCCGTCAGAATACAGACGGTATAAAGCTAGGGGATTGACTGAGACCTTTGTGGGCAAAGTAATGTCTCTAGTTTTTAATATGCTGTCTAGGTTGGTCATAGCTTTTCTTTCAAGGAGTGAGCATCTTTTAATTTCTGCAGTGAACATCTGTAGTTACTTTGGAGCCCCCCAAAATAAAGCCTGTCACTTATTTCCCCATCTATTTGCCATGAAGTAATGGGACCAGATACCATGATCTTAGTTTTCTGAATGTTGAGTCTTGAGCTAACTTTTTCACTCTCCTCTTTCATCTTCATCAAGAGGCTCTTTAGTTCTTCAATTTCTGCCATACTAGCTGCTAAGGCTTTAGCAAAAAAAGGGGCAAACTAACTTATCTGTAAATTATAATCCAGCAAAATAAACAGAAAATAATTATGTGTACAAATACAGAACATAATTTCTGGTTGTGATACATGCAACAAAGAATAAACAGGGTAAGAGTGTCAGGGGAGGGTCAAGGGAGGGATTGCTACTACTTTAGATATGGTGTTCTTGGAAAAAGATCAAGCACATTGACACAGTCTTGAGCTCAGTCAGTAAAGAGTTTGCCTGCGATGCAGGAGACCCGGGTTCGATTGATGGGTCAGGAAGATCCCCTCGAGAAGGTAATGGCAACCCACTCCAGTATTCTTGCCTGCCTGGAGAATCCCACAGACAGAGAAGTCTGGCAGGCCCCAGTCCATGGGGTTGCAAGAGTTGGACGTGACCTGAAAACAATAAGACCATTTAGAGGAACAGCCTTCCAGGAAAATGCTAGGTGAATGCAAAGGCCCTTGTGTAGCATTGACTTTGGTATATTTGAGAAACAGTAAGAAACAGGAAGTGTTTCCCTGGTGGCTCAGCATTAAAGAATCAGCCTGCTATGCAGGAGACATGAGTCCGATCCCTGGATCAGGAAGTTCCCTGAAGAAAGAAATGGCAACTCACTCTAGTATTCTTGCCTGGGTAATCCTATGCACAGAGGAGCCTGGCAGGTGACAGTCCAGGGGGTTACAAAAGAGTCAGACACAACTTAGCAACTAAGCCACTACCTCAAGAAAAAGGAGTGAGAAATGATTGAATTTGAAGACACAGGCAGTATTCTAGAGGAACAGAAGCAAATGTTGAGCTGGATGTGCAATCAAAAAATTTAGGATTCCCCCCACCCACTCTCTCCCTATTACTCTGACATTGAGACACTTGGATAAATGGTAGAGCCAATTTCTGTGATGGGCAAGCTGGAAAAGATGCAAGTGTGTGAGAGAGTTGCGAGCAGAGAGGCAGTAGGAGTTAGCAGATGATCCTGCTGGAGATCTGGAGAGTTTGGACTGAAGATCAATGATTAGGATCCGTCAGAATACAGACGGTATAAAGCTAGGGGATTGACTGAGGGAGACCAGGCAGTGGGTGTAGACACAGAAGACAGGAGATCCAAAGACTGGCTCCACGCTAGCATTTATAAATGGACCAGAAGGAGCAAACAGAGCAGTAAGGGCTTGAACTCTTGGACAAGAAAGCCAACGAGGGTGGAGTCCTGAAAGGGGAAAAAAGAGAGGAAAATCTCAAGGGTGAGTATGTAACCAAGTAGTCTACTGAGAGGCCAGGTAAATCAGAACACTGAGAACTCACCATTAGATATGGTGATCAGTGGATCATTCACAACCTAGATGAACTGATAGATTTACACATAATTTAAATTCTTGACAATGATAGAGAAATGCACAGTTAAAGCAAACTCCTTGGTGGCTCAGATGTTAAAGAATCAATCTGCAATGCAGGATACTCGGGTTCTATCCCTGAGTTTGGAAGATCCTCTGAAAAAGGGAATGGCAACCCACTTCAGTATACTTGCCTGGAGACTTCCATGGACAGAAGAGTCTGGCTGGCTATAGTCCAGGGGGTCACAAGAGTCAGACAAGACTGAGTGACTAAAACTTTCACTACAATTTTTTTTTCAAAGCAAAATCCTGATATAAAAATACACTAGAGAGGGATCAGTTCTTCTACACTACCCTCCCTGGCCCCCACCCCTGCATGGGGATCCCTGTTTCTGAAAGGTGCCATATCCTTTGATAAAGTGGGGCATAGAGCAACAGGATGGAACCATTAATTTTTTAAAAATTTTTTTGAAGGATAATTGTTTTACAGAATTTTGTTGTTTTTTGTCAAACTTCAACATGAATCAGCCATAGGTATACATATATCCCCTCCCATCACCCTCCCCATCCCACCCCTCTAGATTGATACAGAGCCCCTGTTTGAGTTTCCTGGGCCATACAGCAAATTCCTGTTGGCTATCTATTTTACATATAGTAATATAAGTTTC
>SJYX01019403.1:228253-281117 GCA_006410675.1 Oreotragus oreotragus | reverse complement strand
GGGCTCCAAAATCACTGCAGATGGTGACTGCAGCCATGAAATTAGAAGACGCTTACTCCTTGGAAGAAAAGTTATGACCAACCTAGATAGTATATTCAAAAGCAGAGACGTTACTTTGCTGACTAAGGTCCGTCTAGTAAGGGCTATGGTTTTCCCTGTGGTCATGTATGCATGTAAGAGTTGGACTGTGAAGAAGGCTGGCCGCCGAAGAATTGATGCTTTTGAACTGTGGTGTTGGAGAAGACTCTTGAAAGTCCCTTGGACTGTAAGGAGATCCAACCAGTCCATTCTGAAGGAGATCAGCCCTGGGTATTCTATGGAAGGAATGATGTTAAAGCTGAAACTCCAGTACTTTGGCCACCTCATGCGAAGAGTTGACTCACTGGAAAAGACTCTGATGCTGGGAGGGATTGGGGGCAGTAGGAGAAGGGGACAACTGAGGATGAGATGGCTGGATGGCATCACGGACTCCATGGATGTGAGTCTGAGTGAACTTCGGGAGATGGTGATGAACAGGGGGGCCTGGCGTGCTGCGATTCATGGGGTCGCAAAAAGTCGGACACGACTGAGCGACTGAACTGAGTATACTGTATTGGTCTTTTTCTTTCTGTCTTACTTCGCTCTGTTCAATAGGCTCCAGTTTCAACCATCTCATTAGAACTGATTCAAATGCATTCTTTTTAACAGCTGAGTAATACTGCATTGTGTGTATGTACCACAGCTTTCTTATCCATTCATCTGCTGATGGACATCTAGGTTGCTTCCATGTCCTGGCTATTATAAACAGTATTGCAATGAACATTGGAGTACATATGTCTCTTTCATTTCTGGTTTCCTCGGTGTGTATGCCTACCAGTGGGATTGCTGGGTCATATGGCAGTTCTATTTCCAGTTTTTTTTTTTTTTTTAAGGAATCTCCTCACTGTTCTCCATAGTGGTTGTACTAGTTTGCATTTCCACCAACAGTGTAAGAGGGTTCCTTTTTCTCTACACCCTTTCCAGCATTTATTTTATGTAGACTTTTGGATCCCAGCCATTCTGACTGGTGTGAAATGGTACCTCATTGTGGTTTTGATTTGCATTTCTCTGATAATGAGTGATGTTGAGCATCTTTTTATGTGTTTGTTAGCCATCTGTATGTCTTTGGAGAAATGTCTGTTTAGTTCTTTGGCCCATTTTTGATTGGGTCACTTATTTTTCTGGAATTGAGCTGCAGGAGTTGCTTGTATATTTTTTAGATTAATTCTTTGTCAGTTGCTTCATTTGCTATTATTTTCTCCCATTCTGGAGGCTGTCTTTTCACCTTGCTTACAGTTTCCTTCGTTGTGCAAAAGCTTTTAAATTTAATTAGGTACTATTTGTTTATTTTTGCATTTCTTTCCATTACTCTGGAAGGTGGGTCATAGAGGATCCTGCTATGATTTACATCGGAGAGGATTTTGCCTATGTTTTCTTCTGTGAGTTTTATAGTTTCTAGGCTTACATTTAGATATTTAATCAATTTTGAGTTTATTTTTGTGTATGGTGTTAGAAAGATGTTCTAGTTTCATTCTTTAACAAATGGTTGACCAGTTTTCTCAGCACCCCTGTTAAAGAGACTATCTTTTCTCCATCGTATATTCTTGCCTCCTTTGTCAAAGATAAGGTGTCCACAGGTGCATGGATTTATCTCTGAGCTTTCTATTTTGTTCCACTGATCGATGTTTCTGTCTTTGCACCAGTACCATACTGTCTTGATGACTGTAGCTTTGTAGTATAGCCTGAAGTCAGGGAGGTTGATTCCTCCTGTTCCATTCTTCTTTCTAAAGATTGCTTTGGGTATTCCAGGTTTTTTGTATTTCCATACAAATTGTGAAATCATTTGTTCTAGTTCTCTGAAAAATACTGCTGGTCGCTTGATAGGGATCCCATTGAATCTATAGATTGCTTTGGGTAGTATACTTATTTTTACTATTTTGATTCTTCTGATCCACGAACATGGTATATTTCTCTGTCTATTTGTGTCCTCTTTGATTCTTTCATCAGTGTTTTATAGTTTTCTATATATAGGTCTTTTGTTTCTTTAGGTAGATTTATTCCTAAGTATTTTATATTTTTCATTTCAATGGTGAATGGAATTGGTTCCTTAATTTCTCTTTCTATTTTCTCATTGTTAGTATATAGGAATGCAAGGGATTTCTGTGTGTTGATTTTATATCCTGCAACTTTACTATATTCATTGATTAGCTGTAGTAATTTTCGGGTGGAGTCTTTAGGGTTTTCTATGTAGAGGATTATGTCATCTGCAAACAGTGAAAGTTTATTTCTTTTCCAATCTGGATCCCTTTTATTTTTTTCTTCTCTGATTGCTGTGGCTAAAACTTCCAAAATTATGTTGAATAGTAGTGGTGAGAGTGGGCATCCTTGTCTTGTTCCTGACTTTAGGGGAAATGCTTTCAATTTTTCACCATTGAGGATAATGTCTGCTGTGGGTTTACCATATATGGCTTTTATTATGTTGAGGTATGTTCCTTCTATGCCTGCTTTCTGGAGGGTTTTTATCAATGGATGTTGAATTTTGTCAAAGGATTTCTCTGCATCTATTGAGATAATCATATGGTTTTTCTCTTTCAATTTGTTAATGTGGTGTATCACATTGATTTGTGAATACTGAAGAATCCTTGCAACCCTGGGATAAAGCCCACTTGGTCATGATGTATGATCTTTTTAATATGTTGTTGGATTCTGTTTGCTAGAATTTTGTTAAGGATTTTTACATCTGTGTTCATCAGTGATTTTGGCCTGTAGTTTTCTTTTTTTGTGGCATCTTTGTCTAGTTTTGGTATTAGGGTGATGGTGGCCTGATAGAATGAGTCTGAAAGTTTACCTTCCTCTGCAATTTTCTGGAAGAGTTGAGCAGGATAGGTATTAGCTATTCTTTAAATTTTTGGTAGAATTCAGCTGTGAAGCCATCTGGTCCTGGGCTTTTGCTTTTTGGAAGATTTCTGATTACAGTTTTGACTTCTGTGCTTGTGATGGGTGTGTTAAGATTTTCTATTTCTTCCTGGTTCCTTATATTTCTCTAAGAATTTGTCCATTTCTTCCAAGTTGTTCATTTTATTGGCATACAGTTGCTGATAGTAGTCTCTTAAGATCCTTTGTATTTCTGTGTTGTCTGTTGTCATTTCTCCATTTTCATTTCTAATTTTGTTGATTTGATTCTTCTCACGTTTTTCCTTGATGAGTCTGGCTAATGGTTATTATCTTTTATTTATCTTCTCAAAGAACCAGATTTTACCTTTGTTGCTTTTGGCTATGGTCTCCTTTGTTTCTTTTGCATTTATTTCTGCCCTAATTTTTATGATTTCTTTCCTTCTACTAACCCTAGGGTGCTTCATTTCTTATTTTTCTAGTTGATTAAATGTAGAGTTAGGTTATTTATTTGATTTGTCTCCTGTTTCTTGAGGTAGGCATGTATTGCTATGAACCTTTCCCTTAACACTGCTTTTACTGAATCCAATAGGTTTTGGGTTGTTGTGTTTTCATTTTGATTCGTTTCTATGCATATTTTGATTTCTTTTTTAAATTTCTTCTGTAATTTGTTGTTTATTCAAAAGTGTGTTGTTTAGCCTCCATGTGTTTATATTTTTAATAGTTTTTTTTTTCTGTAGTTGGCATCTAATCTTACCACATTGTGATCATAAAAGATGCTTGAGATAATTTCAATTTTTTTGAATTTACCAAGGCTAGATTTATGGTCCAGGATGTGATCTATCCTAGAGAAGGTTCTGTGTACACTTGAGAAAAAGGTGAAATTCATTGTTTGGGGTTGAAATGTCCTATAGATATCAGTTAGGTCTAACTGGTCCATTGTATCATTTAAAGTTTGTATTTCCTTGCTAATTTTCTGTTTAGTTGATCTATCCATAAGTGTGAGTGGAGTATTAAAGTCTCCTACTATTTTTATGTTACTGTTAATTTCCCCTTTCATACTTGTTAGCATTTGCCTTACGTATTGCGGTGCTCCTATGTTGGGTGCATATATATTTATAACTGTTATATCTTCTTCTTGGATTGATCCTTTGATCATCATGTAGTGTCCTTCTTTGTCTCTTTTCTCGGCCTTTATTTCAAAGTCTATTTTATCTGATATGCGTATTGCTACTCCTGCTTTTTTTGGGTCTCCATTTGCATGAAATATCTTTTTCCAGACCTTCACTTTCAGTGTGTATGTATCCCTAGGTTTGAGATGGGTATCTTGTAGACAGCATATAGTGCGGTCTTGTTTCTGTATCTATTTAGCCAATCTTTGTCTTTTGGTTGGGGCATTCAATCCATTTACATTTTTGGTAATTATTGATAAGTATGATTCTGTTGCCATTTACTTTGTTGTTTTGGGTTAGAGTTTATAAACCTTTTCTGTGTTTCCTGTCTAGAGAAGAGCCTTTAGCATTTGTTGAAGAGCTGGTTTGGTGGTGCTGAATTTTCTGAGCTTTTGCTTGTCTGTAAAGCTTTCGATTTCTTGTTCATATTTGAATGAGATCCTTGCTTGGACGGTAATCTGAGTTGTAGGTTTTTCTTTTTCATCACTTTAAG
The DNA here is from genome assembly GCA_006410675.1 of Oreotragus oreotragus. Classification (NCBI taxonomy): domain Eukaryota; kingdom Metazoa; phylum Chordata; class Mammalia; order Artiodactyla; family Bovidae; genus Oreotragus; species Oreotragus oreotragus. Next base: position 276,542 of record SJYX01019403.1, on the reverse strand, counting down.
TATGTCCTGCCATTCTCTTCTGGCTTGAAGAGTTTCTATTGAAAGATCAACTGTTATCTTTATGGGGTTCCTCTTGTGAGTTATTTGTTGCTTTTCCCTTGCTGCTTTTAATATTTGTTCTTTGTGTTTGATCTTCATTAATTTGATTAATATGTGTCTTGGGATGTTTTGCCTTGGGTTTATTCTGTTTGGGACTCTCAAGGTTTCTTGGACTTGGGTGGCTATTTCCTTCCCCATTTTAGGGAAGTTTTCAACTATTATCTCCTCAAGTATTTTCTCATGGCCTTTCTTTTTGTCTTCTTCTGGGAGTCCTATGATTCGAATGCTGGGATGTTTAACATTGTTCCAGAGGTCTCTGAGGTTGTCCTCATTTCTTTTCATTCTTTTTTTTTTTCTCTCTCTGCTTCATTTATTTCCACCAGTCTATCTTCCACCTCACTTGTCCTATCTTCTGCCTGTTATTCTACTGTTGGTTCCCTCTAGAGTGCTTTTGATCTCAGTTATTGCATTATTCATTATTGATTGATTCCTTTCAGTTCTACTATGTCCTTGTTAAACTTCTTGCATCTTCTCAATCCTTGTCTTCAGACTATTTATCTGTAATTCCATTTTGTTTTCAAGATTTTGGATCATTTTTATTATCATTATTCTGAATTCTTTTTCAAGTAGACTCCCTATCTCCTCTTTTGTTTGGTTTGGTGGACTTTTATGATGTTCCTTTACCTGCTGAATATTTCTCTGCCTTTTCATCTTGCTTAGGTTGCTGTGTTTGGGGTGGCCTTTCTGTAGGCTGGAAGTTTGTGGTTCCTCTTTATTGTGGAGGTTCCTCCCTGTGGGTAGGGTTGAATGAGTGGCTTGTCAAGGTTCCTGGTTAGGGAAGCTTGTGTTGGTCTTCTGGTGGGTAGAAGTGGATCTCTTCTCTCTGGAGTGCAATGAAGTGTCCAGTAGTGAGTTCTGAGGTGTCTGTGGGTTTGGTGTGACTTTTGGCCACCTGTATTTTTATGCTCAGGGTAATTTAATGTGTTGGAGAATTAGTTTGGTATGTCTTGCTCTGAAACTTGTTGGCTCTGGGGTGGAGCTTGGTTTCAGTGTAGGTATGGAGACTTTTGGATGAGCTCTTGTCAATTAATGTTCCCTGCAGTCAGGAGTTTTCTGTTGTTCTCAAGTTCTGGATTTTAACCTCCTGCCTATGGCTTTCAGTCTTATTCTTACAATAGTCTCAAGACTTCTTCATCTACACAGCACTGATGATAAAACATCTAGGTTAATGGTGAAAAACTTCTCCACAGTGGGGGACACCCCAGAGAGGTTCACAGTGTTATATGGAGAAGAGAAGAGGGAGGAGGGAGATAGAGGTGACCAGGAGGAGAAGAGGGGGAATCAAAAAGGGAGAGAGCAATCTAGCCAGTAATTAATTCCCTATTTGGTCTCCACAGTCTGGAACACTCAGAGAGGTTCATGGGGTTCCATAGAGAAGATAAGAGGGAGGAAGGAGACAGAAGTGACCAGGAGGAAAGGAGGGGGAGTCAAAAGGAGAGAGACCAACCTAGCCTGTGATCAGTTCCCTAGGTGTTCTCCACAGTCTGAAACACCTGAAGAGATTCACAGAGTTATATAGAGAAGAGAAGTGGGAGGGAGGAGATAGAGGTGACCTGGGGGAGAAAAAGGAGAGTCAAAAAGGGAGAGAGCAATCAAGCCAGTAATCACACCACTAAGTAAAAATGGGTACTAAAGATTGGATTCTTAAAGGTACAGAATTGATTTAAAAAAATACCAAAAAGCAAAGATTAAAAATATAGAGTAGAAGTTAGACTCTCAAAAATGCAATATTAAAAAAAAACACAAAACCACAAAAGTTATTAAAAAATATGAAATTTCCTTTAAAAATAGGGTCTTTTTTTGCAAGATAAAGCAGGTTTTTAAAATGAAAATTAAAGGAGTAATAAAGAACTTTAAAAAAATAAAAAATGATAATAGTAAAATATATCTAGGAATTTCTCTGGAGCTGTTGAGGGTAGTGTGGGGTCAGTTCAGTTTAAAATAGTTCCTTGTTCCAGCTTATACTTCTTTTCAAGGTCTACAGGTCCCTTCTAATGTAGCCAGTGCTAGCTACAGGGTATTTCACAAAGGCACAAACTTGGTTGGGCCTACGTTTTGTGCCCTTCCCAAGTCCTAGCAGCTCAGGCGACCAGGTGCTTCTCTAGCGCACACTCCCCAGGTGGGTGGTGTGTCTTAATCACCGCCCCAGTCCCAATCGCTTGGTTTTTCAGCTGCACCAGGAGAGTGCTGTCTCAGGTGTGCTGTATGTCTCCTCTGGGGAGCTGATCTCTGGCTGTGACCCTTCTGGCAGATGTCAGCTGTCCAGGGTCCCAGGAAGACTTGGTTAGCAACTGGGAGCCTGCTCACAGTTTGGTAGAGGATGCTGTCTCTGGGGGCGAGTTTGCCCCCCTCCCTCTGGCTCTGGCTGTCATCCACCTGCCTCCCTGCATCCAGCAGGGGATGCGCCTGTCTGCTGCTGGATAGCTCTCCTTTGGTATTCTCTCAGTCCTTTGTTCTGTGAGCAGGCTGACAGTGCCTTAGGTTAGAGCTTTTCTCTGGAAAGTTCTCTTTCTCTCTTTCATCTTTTTTTTTTTTTTTTTTTTAAACTCTCTCTGGCTATCCCACAGTTTGGGTTGCTATCTCATGTTAGCTTCCTCAGATTGCCCTTGGGGCATTCAGGCCCCTTCTTACCCCAAACATTGCAGCCCATGCCTCCCTGTTCAGCAACCCCCTTGCTGGTGGCTGACACAAGCATCTGGCTACTTCTCCACTGGGAGTTTCAGTTAGGGGCGTAATCTGTGGGTTTTATTTATTTATTTTTTCCTCCCAGTTATGTTTTCCTCTGACATTCCAAAACTCCCCACACACCTGCTTGTGAGAGGGTTTCCTGGTGTTTGGAAGCTTCTCTTCTTTTACAACTCCCTCCCCGGGATGGGTCTCCGTACCTAACTCTTTTGTCTCTCTTTTTATCTTTTATCTTTTATCCTGCTGCTGCTGCTGCTAAGTTGCTTCACTTGTGTCTGACCCTGTGTGACCCCATAGACGGCAGCCCACCAGGCAAGAACACTGGAGTGGGTTGCCATTTCCTTCTGCAATGCATGAAAGTGAAAAGTGAAAGTGAAGTCATTCAGTCGTGTCCCACTCTTAGCAACTCCATGGGCTGCAGCTTACCAGGCTTCTCCGTCCAAGGCATTTTCCAGGCAAGAGTATTGGAGTATGGTGTCATTGCTTTCTCCATATTTTATCCTACCTCCATTCAAAGACAATGGGCTGCCTCTCTGGGTGCCTGGTGTCCTCTGCCAGCATTCAGAAATTGCTTTGTGGTAGTTGCTTGGCATTCAAGTGATTTTTCAATGAATTTGTGGGAGAGAAAGTGGTCTCCGCATCCTATTCCTCCACCATCTTCCATTTCTAATTTTGTTGATTTGATTCTTCTCTCTTTTTTTCTTGATGAGTCTGGCTAAAGATTTCTCAACCTTGTTTATCTTCTCAAAGAACTGGCTTTTATTTTTCTTAATCTTTACTATTGTTTCTTTCATTTCTTTTTCATTTTTTTCTGCTTGGATCTTAACAATTTCTTTCCTTCTACTAATTTGATATTTTTTTGTTCTTTTTCCAGTTTTTTTAGGTGTAAAGTTAGGTTGTCTATTTGATGTTTTTCTTGTTTCTTGAAGCTGGATTGTATTGCTATAAACTTCCCTCTTAGAAATGCTTTTGCTGCATCCCATAGGTTTTGAGTTGTGTTTTCATTATCATTTGTTTCTAGAAATTTTTAGATTTTTTCAGTAACCTATTAGTTATTTAGAAACACGTTGTTTAATCTCCATATGTTTATGTTTTTTACAGTTTCTTTCTTGTAATTGATATCTAGTCTCATAGCGTTGTGGTCAGAGATGAATTTCAATTTCAATTTTCTTAAATTTACTGAGGTTTTATTCATGACCCAAGATGTAGTCTATCCTGGACAATGTTCCATGTGCACTTGAGAAGATGTATTCTTATGTATTTGGATGGAATGTCCTGAAGATATCAATGAGATCCATCTCATCTAATGTATCATTTAAGACTGCTGCTGCTAAGTTGCTTCAGTCGTGTCTGACTCTGTGTGACCCCATAGACAGCAAGCCACCAGGCTCCCCCATCCCTGGGATTCTCCAGGCAAGAACACTGGAGCGGGTTGCCATTTCCTTCTCCAATGCATGAAAGTGAAAAGTGAAAGTGAAGTTGCTCAGTTGTGTCCAACTCCTAGGACCCCATGAACTGCAGCCCACCAGACTCCCCTGTCCCTGGGATTCTCCAGGCAAGAACACTGGAGTGGGTTGCCATTTCCTTCTCCAATGCATGAAAGTGAAAAGTGAAAGTGAAGTGGCTCAGTTCGACTCTTAGCGATCCCAAAACTGCTGCTGCTAAGTCACTTCAGTCGTGTCCGACTCTGTGTGACCCCATAGACGGCAGCCCACCAGGCTCCCCTGTCCCTGGGATTCTCCAGGCAAGAATACTGGAGTGGGTTGCCATTTCCTTCTCCAATGCATGAAAGAGAAAAGTGAAAGTGAAGTCGCTCAGTCTGTCTGACTGTTAGCGACCCCATGGACTGCAGCCCACCAGGCTACTCCGTCCATTGGATTTTCCAGGCAAGAGTACTGGATTGGGATGCCATTGCCTTCCCCGGATCCCAAAACTAGTGTTTCCTTATTAATATTCTGTTTTGATGTCCATTGATGTGAGTGGGGTGTTAAAGTCTCCTGCTATTGTGTTACTGTCAATTTCTCCTTTTATGTCTGTTAGTGTTTGTCTTATCTATTGAGGTGATCCTATGTTGGGTGCATAGATATTTACAATTGTTATGTCTTCCTCTTGGATTGATCTCTTGATCATTATGTAGTGTCCTTCCTTATCTCTTGTAATCTTTATTTTAAGGTCTATTTTGTCTGATATGAGGACTGATACTCCAGCTTTGTTTCCTTCCTATTTGCATGGGATATATATTCCCATCTTCTCACTTTCAGTCAATATGTGTCTTTAGGTCTGAAGTTCATTTCTTGTGGACAACATATATATGGATCTTGTTTTTATATCCATTCAGCCAGTCTGTGTCTTTTAGATGGAGCAATTAATCCATTTACATTTAAAGTTATTATTGATATATATGTTCCTATTGCCATTTTCTAAGGGCGTCCCTAGTAGCTCAGATGGTAAAGCATCTGACTGCAATGCAGGAGACCCGGGTTCAATTCCTGGGTTGGGAAGATCACCTGAAGAAGGAGATGGCAACCCACTCCAGAATCCTTGCCTGGAAAATCCCATGGACAGAAGAGCCTGGCAGGCTGTACAGTCCATGAGGTCACAAAAAGTCGGACATGACTGAGAAACTAACATACAAGTTGTTTGGGGTTGGTTTTGTAGATCTTTTTTCTTCTATTTCTTGAATATGTAAGTCCATTTAACATTTGTTGTAAAGCTGGTTTGATGGTACTGAATTCTCTTAACTTTTGCTTGTCTGAAAAGCTTTTTATTTCTGTTCAATTTTGAGTGAGATCTTGGCTGGATAAAGTAATTTTGGTTGTAGATTTTTTTCCTTTCAGTACATTAAACATACCCTGCCATTCCCTTCTGGCCTTCAGAGTTTCTGTTGAAAGATCAGCTGTTAGGCATATGGGGTTTCCCTTGTATGTTACTTGTTGCTTTTCCATTGCTGCTTTTAATATTCTTTCTTTGTGTTTAGTCTTTGTTAGTTTGATTAGTATTGTCTTGGCATATTTCTCCTTGGGTTTATCCTATATGGGACTCTTTGTGCCTCTTGGACTCAATTGACTATTTCCTTTTCCATGTTGGGGAAATTTTCAAGTATAATCTCTTCAAAAATTTTCCCATACCCTTTCTTTTTCTCTTTTTCTTCTGGGACCCCTATAATTTGAATGTTGGTGTGCTTGATATTGTCCCAGAGGTCTCTGAGACTATTCTCAGTCCTTTTCATTCCTTTTACTTTATTTTGCTCTTCAGAAATTATTTCCACCATTTTATCTTCCAGCTCACTGCTTCATTTTTCTGCTTCAGATATTCTGCTATTGATTCATTCTGCTGCTGCTGCTGCTGCTGCCAGGTCGCTTCAGTCGTGTCTGACTATGTGTGACCCCAGAGACAGCAGCCCACCGGGCTCCCCTGTTCCTGGGATTCTCCAGGCAAGAACACCGGAGTTGGATGCCATTTCCTTCTCTGATGCAGGAAAGTGAAAAGTGAAAGTGAAGTCGCTCAGTCATGTCCAACTCTTAGCGACCCCATGGACTGCAGCCCACCAGTCTCCTCTGTCCATGGTATTTTTCCAGGCAAGAGTACTGGAGTGGGGTGCCATAGCCTTCTCCAATTTTTTCATTCTAGAGTATTTTTAATTTCAGTAATTGTGTTGTTTGTCTCTATATGTTTCTTCTTTAATTCTTCTTTGTTAATTGATTCTTGCATTTTCTCCATTTTGTTTTCAAGGTTTTTGATCAATCTCCTCTGTCCATGGTATTTTTCCAGGCAAGAGTACTGGAGTGGGGTGCCATAGCCTTCTCCAATTTTTTCATTCTAGAGTATTTTTAATTTCAGTAATTGTGTTGTTTGTCTCTATATGTTTCTTCTTTAATTCTTCTTTGTTAATTGATTCTTGCATTTTCTCCATTTTGTTTTCAAGGTTTTTGATCATCTTTACCATCATTATTCTGAATTCTTTTTCAGGGAGTTGCCTATTTCCTCTTCATTTATTTGAACTTCTGTGTTTCTAGTTTGTTCCTTCACTTGTGTAGTATCTCTGCCTTTTCATTACTATATATATATATATATTCTTGCCTGGAAAATCCCATGGATGGAGGGACCTGGTAGGCTACAGTCCATGGGGTTGCAAAGAGTTGGACATGACTGAGGGACTTCACACACACACACACACACACACACACACACACACACATTTTAACTTACTGTGTTTGAGGTCTCCTTTTCCCAGCCTAGGGTTGAATTCTTTCTTCCTTTTGGTTCCTGCCCTCCTAAGGTTTGTTCAGTGGTTTGTGTAAGCTTCTTATAGGGTGAGATTTGTGCTGAGTTTTTGTTTGTTTTTCCTCTGATGGGCAAGGCTGAGTAAGCTTGTAATCCTGTCTGCTGATGATTGAGTTTGTATTTTGGTTTTGTTTGTTGTTTAGATGAGGCATCCTGCCCAGGGTGCTACTGGTGGTTGGGTGATACCAGGTCTTGTATTCCAGTGGTTTCCTTTGTGTGAGCTCTCACTTTTTAATAACCCCCTTCGGGTTAGTTCTCTGGTAGTCTAGGGTCTTGGAGTCAGTGCTCCCACTCCAAAGGCTTGGGTTTGTTTTGCTGTAGAGGTTTTCTATCCAGGAGAGGCAAAGCAGGCTCTGGTGGCTCAGCAGCCCCTTGCCTGCTCTGTCAAATAGGAAACCCAACCCTTATTGTACAACAAAGGAGGGAGGCCATGGGAGGTGGGCCCTGTAGGCCAAAGTTGCCAATGCTGGGTAGTCTGGAATCATTCATTTTTGTACAGCAAGTTACACCCAAGAGGTTAAATCACCTATGAATAGAGGAATGCCAATCCAAACAAGCTAAAGTCAGGGAAAAGTTAAGAATCTCTCAGTGAATCTACTAGACTGAGTGAAAAGGGGTAGGTGATTGTGTGTGTGTGTGTTGGGGGGAGTGTTGTCCCTCAGTAGTCCAACAATGACCTGACTTAGACAGAAAACTAATTCTAATAAATAAGTTTTTCATTTTATTGTTTTGGTTTGTGTGTCTTACTTTTTCTGTCTTCATCAAGTAAAATTAACTAACAGATAAACTACATTTTTCAACTATTTGGAATTTTGCAGGAAAAAAAGAGGAAAGAGATATGGCACTTGTGGACTAACAAATACAGTAGGGATGGCTCCTACATGGGGAATAATATTTCCTCTGCAATTATAAAAATTTGATATAATTGCTCGTTGGGAGAAAATATAACCATCAGCACCATATTTTTTTCCCTCTTATAACCACCTATATTTTATTTTATGTAGTTGTGGAACTGATGTATGGTAATATTCCTTTTTTCTTTTTTCAGTACTTCATGAAGGGAAAAAGAAAAATTCCATTGTGATAGTGCAGCAGTGGAGATTTAAAGGTTGTACTGGACTTACAATTGAAATGCAAATCACGCTTTGCAAACAGCTTCCCACTGAGGCCCAGTTTTTACAGATCAGGTTCTGTGGTCCTGATGAGAAATCATTGAAAGGCATTTCCTAGGATTCACAAATTAGTTGCCGTCTAAGGTATCATTTTCTACGTTATAATTGTAACTTACCAAAGGAAACTTTGTCACAAAAGACAGTACCCTGTGCTTCCATTATTTTTCCAGCTGCACTGCCACTAAGGATTCTTTCACACACAATAAAAACACACACATCACGACCTCCCTCTCTGAAATACACACTCCTTGAATATAAACATTTTGAGAATATTGGTGTGCTTTTCTTCCCCTTCTTTTTGAGATGTGCAGGTGGTAAAATACTGGCTGCCATGAACTGCAGACAATAAATAAAAATTACCAGTTCATCTGGCTGCTTGATAGAAATGTGCCAGCTTGGAAAAGCCTGATTCTCCAAGCACAGTGATATCCTGGGCAAAGAAGGCCCTGGATATGCAAATCCACTTCCTGGTGGCTCCTTAATGGGCAGGTGAGGCTTGTCCACTTCAGCCAGGCTTAGCTGCCCTCAGAAACAAGGAAGCTGCTTAGAACACTGAAAGGTTTCCACTCCCTTCCCAAGTTAAAAAGGCTAAAACTCTGAGAGGGGCAGCATTGCAACCAAGATAGAGAACACAAAAGGCTTAGGGTTTAAAAGCTGAAGTTGAGACACAGAAATAATTCCCAAAAGTACAGCTGTATGTTGCAAACATCACTAGCTAGTACCCTTAAACTTGATCATGTCACAGACTTTTGTCAGTTATCTGAGGCAGATCGTAGCATGTCTGTGGATGTCCCCCTCTACAGGTGTCAGTGTTTTGGATCAATGATTTCTCAAAGAGAAATACAGAATCCCTTGCCCCAGAAGCAAACAGGGATCTTATTCTATAAGGAGTGTTTGGGGACTCATCCCCAGAGATTCTGATTTATTATACTCAGGATAGTTTCCAAGAACTTGTCATTTTAACAAGATGATTTGAATGCACACTGAATTTGAGAACCACTGCATTAGATGAACCCTGAAACTCCTTCCAGACTTAAGGTTTGAGAAATCAATAGGTTAGTCAATCACACCTGCCATGAAGTCTGGGTCCCTTACACAGGAAAAAAAAAAAAAAAAACATCACAAGAGAAACTGAAGGCAAAAGTCTCCTCCATATAAGGTTACTATCTATATTTAGATAGAAGCTACTAGATAGCCCTCTCCTCAATTGTGTGTTCAGCAACCCCACTAGGAGGGCAAGCTATAAACATGATGAGATCCCAGGAATCACCTTCCACATGCTCTGGCCATTGAAAAGAGATGATTCTCATGGATGTCATCTTTCTGCCAGAGCAGGAGAGGCTCCTGGGGAAGACTGAGGAATGGGGGGAGGTCATAGTCCTGTTTCCAGCCACCATGGTTTGAGGAAGACGGAAAACCAAGTAATGTGGACAAGAGAGCTCTTCCACTACCTGGGTTTCCTACCTAGAGTAGGAGGCAGAGAAACATGTCGTGAGTAAAAAGAGAAGGTGTTGAGAAGAACAAAAAATTATGAAGGGTTGGAACTTTTGTTGAGAATGGGTGTGAAATATAAGCAAAGTCAAGGGAAAGGTGTGGTGAGTTTTTGAGTCTGGACTAGAGTGAGGCTTCTGGGATTCTATTATTGTTAATCAGCTTGATCGTGGGATTATTCATAGAAACATTTAATATTTTGAAAAACAGGGATAGGGATACTGGATATATTTTCTCATGTTTATTGGTTATATGTTTTATGTGGTGAGCTATCTATTCATGATTTTTGTTCATATATTTTGTTATTTCTGCTTTGATAATTTTTGTATTTATTAAAATAAGGACTAGAAAAGGTCAGTTTTTATTCCAATCCTAAAGAAAGACAATGTCAAATAATCTTCAAAGTACCACACAATAGCACTCATCTCACATGCTAGGACTTCCCTGTAGCTCAAGTGGTAAAGAATCTGCCTGTGATGCAGGAGACCAGGGTTCAATCCCTGGGTCAGGAAGATCCTCTGGAGAAGGGAATGGCAATCCACTCCAATATTCTTGCCTGGAGAATTACATGGACTGAGAAGCCTGGTGGGCTATGGTTCATGGGGTTGCAAAGAGTCGGACACAACTGAGTGACTAACAGACATACACACACATGCTAGCGAAGTAATGCTCAAAATTTTCCAAGCCAGGCTTCAACAGTACATGAACCATAAAATTCCAGATGTTCAAGCTGGATTTAGAAAAGGCAGAAGAACCAGAGACCAACTTGCCAACATCCACTGAATCATAGAAAAAGCAAGGGAATTCCAGAAAAACACCTACATCTGCTTCATTGACTGTGCTAAAACCTTTTACTGTGTGGATCACAATAAACTGTGGAAAATTCTGAAAGAGATGGGAACACCAAACCACCTTACCTGACTCCTGAAAATCTATATGCAGGTCAAGAAGCAACAGTTAAAACTGGATATGGAAAAACAGACTAGTTCCNCAGAAAAACACCTACATCTGCTTCATTGACTGTGCTAAAACCTTTTACTGTGTGGATCACAATAAACTGTGGAAAATTCTGAAAGAGATGGGAACACCAAACCACCTTACCTGACTCCTGAAAATCTATATGCAGGTCAAGAAGCAACAGTTAAAACTGGATATGGAAAAACAGACTAGTTCCAAATTGGAAAAGGAGTATGTCAAGGCTGTATATTGTCACCCTGCTTATTTAACTTATATGCAGAGTAGATCATGTGTATGCTGGGCTGGATGAATCACAAGCTGGAATCAAGATTGCTGGGAAAAATATCAATAACCTCAGATATGCAGATGACACCACCCTTATGGCAGAAAGCAAAGAAGAGCTAAAAAGCCTCTTGATGAAAGTGAAAGAGGAGAGGGAAAAAGCTGCCTTAAAACTCAACATTCTAAAAATGAAGATCATGGCATCCAGTCCCATCACTTCATAGCATATAGATGGGGGAACAATGGAAACAGTGAGAGACTTTGCTATTTGGGGCTCCAAAATCACTGCAGATAGTGACTGCAGCCATGAAATTAAAACACACTTGCTCCTTGGAAGAAAAGCTATGATCAACCTAGACAGCATATTAAAAAGCAGAGACATTACTTTGCCAACAAAGGTCTGTCTAGTCAAAGCTATGGTTTTTCCAGTAGTCATGTACGGATGTGAGAGTTGGGACCATAAAGAAAGCTGAGCACTGAAAAACTGATGCTTTTAACTGTGGTACTGGAGAAGACTCTTGAGAGTCCCTTGGACAGCAAGGAGATCAAACCAATCAATCCTAAAGGAAATCAGTCATAAATATTCATTGGAAGGACTGATGCTGAGGCTGAAACTCTGATACTTTGGTCACTTGATGTGGAAAACTGACTCTTTGGAAAAGACCCTGATTCTTGGAAAGATTGAAGACAGGAGGAGAAGGGGATGACAGAGGGTGAGATGGTTGGATGGCATCACTGACTCAATGGACATGAGTTTGTGCATGGTGATGGATAGGGAAGCCTGGCATGCTGCAGTCCATGGGTCCCAAAGAGTCAGACATGACTGAGTGACTGAACTGAACTGAGAATAATTGTTCAATGGAGGTGCTATAGTTTTCATCTTTTTGTGTTTATCTTCATGCCTCTTCAATGCACACAAATGTTCATTTGTATTTATCCAAATATACTGAATTTTCTCTTTATATTCTTCCATATATCTTGAATTTACTGTCTATGCTGTTGAAGAGTCTCAGTTATTTCCAAGAGTCTCCTTTTTACCTCACCTGATTTTTTTCTGTAGTACTGGTTTTATTCTTTATGTCTTTCAAATGGCTAAAAAGTTGTGTATCCAATTTTCAATTATAATTTAAGGTGAGTGGCATAACATGCATGGCTATAATGCTACTAATAATTCCCCCAATTAATATATGAAATAACCTTTTTCCCTTGTAAGGTTTTTATTTCAACAAACTCTGTCCAAAGCATCAGCTCATAATGATAACACTTGTTTTTACAAAAAGAAAAATCTTGTTTCTTTAGGTGACTCTTTTATTGGGCCTTTGTCTCCTTACCTATAAGATATTTGTTTCAGGTGGTTTTCAAACTTTGAAGTCTTTCTCAACTTTGAAATTGTGTTATTTTTCTGAGCAGTGAACATCTGTCATTGTGCTAACTAGATCTGTCTTCTTTGAAAAGGTGCTCCAGACTATAGTCCTCAGGCCATATCTGGCCATTGACCAGTTTCTATAAGGCTCTTGAGCTAAGAATGGTTTTTATATTTTCAAAAAATAATTAAACAACAATGACAAAAAGGATATTTGACAAGGATCCATAGATCTTTTAAAGTCCTCAAAGCCTAATATAGTCTCTATGTGACCTTCTGTAGAATCAGCCCACTGACTCCTGCTATAGTGTGAGCAGTCAGATCTTTTATTATCACAGGCACCTCTCCCAAATACATTGACAGAAAACATAACAAGTACCATGTTACCTTTTCTTATGGGCACAAACTTAGAACACATTTTCCAGTCTCCCTGTGGTTACGGCTGACCGTTATCTGAGTTTTACACAATGAGATGATGGTGGATATGATATACACCACTTCCAGACCTCTGCTAGGTCTGCCCCATGCTGGAGCTCCATATCCCTCTTATGTATCCAGTTGGATATAGAGAATCCAGTAGAAGACACTTTAGGAGACGATGGAGTCATACAGTGAAGGTAACACAAGTACCTGACTGACCTGGTGGTAGGTTACACATCAGAAAAGAACATCACGTTGAACTTCATCTGGACAGAGGAGCCTGGCGGGCTACAGTTCATGGGGTCACAAGGATTCAGGCATGAATGAGTGACTAACATTTTCACTTGAGTAAAAATATAAACTTGTGTTGGTTAGGACAATAAATGGAGGAATTCATTATAGCTACTAGTATCTATCCCAGTTAAGGCAGTGATTCTCCTCCACAGCTCAGCTAGCGTGTTGCTTCTATCTGCTTTGAGTGGGAAACCAGAGGACCAATGCTATTGAAAAGCAAAATAGTAACATCAAGGAAACAGTAACTCAATTTCTCAATAAAAGGAAAAAATGCTATGACATCAATTTAGAATACAGATCTTGGTAGATCAGTGACCTTTGTCTCTTAGTCAGGTTTGGATTATTATTTCTGAGAGACAACTCCACCCAAATGAATGGAGTATCTGACCATCACATCTAGCTGTGTTGAGGCTTCCTTTTTCCCACTTCTCATGGGAATTGAAGTGAGTATTAAGTGCATTTTACCTTTAGTTCTGAAGATACATGAAGAAGAATTATATTCTTTGGATATTGATATTGCCTGGGAGAACTTGCAGAAAAAAATTCTAAATAAATTTCCAAATCAGAGACCATCCAATATCAGCATGGGAAATGCTACATCCAGAATATTTACATATAACCAATAAAAATAAAATTAACTAGTAGATGTCACGATCCAGACAAAATTGCCATATAGTGGGAGAGTTAAGGGCAAGACTGAATTTAGTAAACCTGGGTGTGAACGCTTGCTGTACCAGTTATTAACTGTTTGACTTTTTAAGATCTCAACCTTTCTGTTATCCTGCACTCTCACTTGTAAATGGGGGGACATGATAAAATGATACCTGCTTATTAGGGTTGTAATAAAGATTAAAAGAATTATTATCTTTAACTTAAAATAGAACTGACACATAATATGCATTCATTCATTCATTCATTCAAATTATTGCATGATTCAAAATAAGGGAATTCACCCAATAAACAAGGTCTAATGTGATATTTCAAAAATCTCCACATGCTCTCCTCTCATTTATGCATTTCTGTAAATGTTTTCCTGATATTTTGCTTTTATCTCAGTTATGCAGTTGTTCTTTCTTACCTAGATTTTGAGATCAAGTTTGAGCTACAAATAAGTTGCAACAAGTGGACAGAATGTGGAGGGGCAGTCCACTTAGATGTAATAACACAGAGGTAGGAAAAGATGCAGTATATTTGCTTAGTATATGCAGTATATTTGCTTAGTATATGCATATATTTGATTAGTATATGCAGTATATTTGGCAGTCCTATGTTATAAAAGTGAGACTTAGAGACCAAAAGCATCTTCCCGTCTTCTCTAGAGAAAATAAATACCTATCTTATCTTTCAAAACATTGTTGAGATCTATGTATATATGAGGCCTCTTTTTGAATTGGAAGAAAAGAGACAATGAGAAGCTTCACAACCAAAAGAGCAAAACACAGTCCGTTTTGAAGAAAATCTTCAAGTTGCTATTGGATATACATGTGTGTGTGTTGTGTGTGTGTGTATTTGTATGTGTGTATATATGTGTATTTAATTGCTTACAAATGAACAAAATTCTGCACTTGGATTATCCTGAGAATCTGGATCTTTGCACATTTCATTTTTTATCACTGTGCCTGGTTTTCACCTATATAGTTTGTCAGAGCAAAGCATAAAGAACTATATTCTTATTCAGTGCAGTTTGAAAGCTTGCTGTGTTTTCTTAAAGGAAGAAGAGATACTTTTGTCATAGGTTTGCAGTCGCCTTGTCTGCAGTCTCTTAAACAAACAGTGATACTTCATCATGAAGAAGTAATACTCTATCATGAAGAAAAATAAATTCACATACCATATGCAACATGAACGCAATAGTTTCTGCTACTAATTCAGAATTCTTACTCCATCCTGCATCTTTTATGGCCTAACATGGTGATATGAAAGGAATTTTATATATTTTAGTTCTGTCCCTCTGCTGGCAGTGGAAGTAAATCCCAAAGTATTTCAGCAGGTGCTATTAATATGCAAATAACAGAGAATACACTATTTCTAATAGACCTCCCAACTGCATNAGAATTCTTACTCCATCCTGCATCTTTTATGGCCTAACATGGTGATATGAAAGGAATTTTATATATTTTAGTTCTGTCCCTCTGCTGGCAGTGGAAGTAAATCCCAAAGTATTTCAGCAGGTGCTATTAATATGCAAATAACAGAGAATACACTATTTCTAATAGACCTCCCAACTGCATGGGAGGCGTCGCTGCTGGAGCAAATTAGCTTTCTGTAATTTGCATGCTTTTCACAACCTCCTGGGATTATATTTTAGATCAGAGACAATAAAAGCATATGCAGTTAGCTTAAAATGTAACTAATTTTAGACTTTGAAACAATTTTAACCTAACTTCTTTGTGGTATTAAACAGCTATTTGCAAAGAAACTTTTATAACAGTCTATAATTTTCATAGCATTGACTTACCATTAATGGCTCCATCTCTCTATAGCATGAAAACAAATGCGGGAGTAGACCAGGTGTATGGGTTTCCCAAATGACTAAAAAGACACGATGAGATGGTAGGCTGAAGACCTGAGAGTATGCATTGTTTGACCTATTACAAAGATAGTGTGAATCAAGAGAAAACATGAAATTGGCCCAAAAAGAGTGATCAGCCAGTATGATTCATAACAAGAAGAAATAGCCAGAAAGATAAAGCAAAATTATTTAACTCACCAAGTAAACCTTACAATATCTAAATAAAATGATATTTAAATAAGTGAATAAACAATATTAAATTAACTAATTTTAACTATTCCAACTTATATCTTACAAATAATATGTTTTTAGAATTATTATTCCATGTCCTAGTATTTAGGAAAGTTTCTCAAAAAATATACACCCAGTCTGGCAGTAACTAGAGTCATAAGTGATTGGGAAATTTAACATAATTTACTAGGATTATGTTTTTGTTGTTGTTGATCTTTCAGTGAGACAGTGAAAATTCACCAACTGGTGCATATTTTGTTGAAAAATTGATCTATTTTGATTGCTTCCTGGACTGGATATGCTAGGGATTTTGAAAAAAAAAAAAAAGATAAATTTCTAGCTTTTTGCTGTCTTAAATCCACACATGAAAATTAAGTTGGAAAAATGACATAATTAGATGTTTGAAGCTTAAATGTCACCTTTGAGTATGTGGTTTTAATTTGGAGCCCAAATCAACTAATGACTGAATGATNGCTAGCAAACCACTGAACATAATCCAAAATGAATATGTAACAGTCATGACTTTGTAGGACTCAACAGCATAGCTTAGAAATGTAGGGCACAAACCTATTAGAAATTCAAAGACAAAATGACAGAAGCTCAATATTTGTGGGAGAGATTAATACATCTCTGTCAGCCTTTGATGACTCAAATAAGCACACACCCTGTCTCTTATACACATCTAGATGTGTATAAGAGACAGAGCCATGGCTGCATCATAAGTTTAAAATATATAACATGAAAAAATGTCATAAATGAGAGCTATTTAAGATTTACTATCTAAATGTGCTTCTTATTCATTAGCTCAGTAACTAGTAGCTGACCATAGGTAAAACAGATGGCTTGAAGGAAAAGAAGAAAAATAAAAGATAACTTTACTCTGAAGAAAGAATATGCTTATGTAATGGTCATTCCAATATTTTTGGTTAAATTATGGACAGGTTTCAAGTCAAGTAATTTTTGCCTCATGAATCTTACTGAAATATATGAATCAACTTGCAATAAATAATTTGGTCATTTGACATACCTTGGATCTGGAGGGAAAAGTAATTAATTTAAATATAATAAATTCAACTAAGTCAATAATCAGGCATATTAATATATTTATATGGGGTAAAATAACATTTTTTATCAATGATTTCAAGATGCTTTAAAGATAAAATTTTTACTTAGTGATCACACTTTGAAAAACTAGTCCTATAAGCCAAATGGAAAGAGAACTCATGTATGGCATATTCAAGTTAAGCTACACACTACGGAAAGAAAGTTTTCGAACATAAAAAACAATATTGAGAATGATATAATTTTGTAATAAAATTGAGATCATGTATCCCAAGTAAATATAATTTCATAATAATATGTATATAATTATATATATATCATAAATTTATATAGTTAATGTCAACTATAGCATGCTCTATATTTGATATACCATTTCTTCAATATCTTTCCTTCCATACTAACCCCTGTAGAGCTTTGTCCTCTGTCCATATTTTTTTCTTCCTCTTATACTATTATAACCCAATGCATAGTTTTCTTTTGACTTCTCTGCTACAATTTTCAAGTGATGTCCTCCATTCTGTCAATGTCGATTTTGTTTTTTTCTTGTAAGCTGAAGATCGAAATTCAGTGCCCCACAGGCATCCTTCAAAGTCCGGTTCAAATATGGGCTCCACTGTGAATGCTTCAGTGATGTTTCTGGCTCAAACCTAACTCTCTTTTTCTCAGAAGTCTCATTGCCTTTAAGTCATTTTATTCTTTTTTTTTTTTCCTCTTTTTATTTCTCATTTTTCTCATTATTTCTCATCTTATTTTTTTCTCATTTATTTTTCATTTTTTTCTCATTTTATTCTTAACACACAGCGCTTCCTAAGTTTTTAATTTACATTGGAAATGCATTATTTCCTCTGACTAAACTGTATGCTTCCTAAGGGCAATTCTTTAAATAAAGCAAATATTTTGGAAATAGGTATTGAATATTCATAAAGTTTCTATCAGTTCAGTTCAGTTCGGTTGCTCAGTCATGTCCAACTCTTAGTATGCCAGACCTCCCTGTCCATCACTAACTCCTGGAGTATTCTCAAACTCGTGTCCATTGAGTCAGTGATGCCATCCAATCAACTCATCGTCTGTCATCCCCTTCTCCTCCCGCCTTCAATCTTTCCCAGCTGGGAAAGCTTCTATAAGCATTATTTCTTCATATTTTCTTTAGTGACGGTAAGAAGTTTATCTTTTGCTTTCCTTTGTCCAGTTTTTGAAAAGGTATTTACTCTTCTCACTCAGAGTGATTATGGAAACTCATTATATATTTTCAGACTAAACCAGTTTTGCTCTGCTTTTACGTGACCTTACATATATCATTTATCCCCGTCATGTCTCAGCCTTCCTATTGTAAAATATTAAAGGCTCAATCCCTCAACCCTTCTGAGTTGCTGTGAGAATTACCCAGTGCAACACACCTTGCGTGAGCATATTCTGAAGGTAGGTTTTTATTTGGAGACTCTGGCAGCTCTCACTATTCCAATTCTACCCAGTATTGCTCTGAGCCTTGAAATGCCTGAGAGTGGCTGAGAGCCCTGCCCCCTTGTTCAACATCTGAATGTCCTCATCTCTAGTTATTTGGCTGGCACCTTCATGAAAATAAAAACCCTTTATGGTTTCTGCTTTTCTCATGGACTGGATGTTTGGACATGATCTCCCTACTGGCTGATTTCAAGTCAAGGAGAAGTTTTTTGGCAACTGATGTGAAATAAATTCTGGTCAGACATGTTTAGGGCCTCAAGTCACAGATCTGTGTTTATTTTTTATTGAGAAAGAGCAGAGCAGGGAGATGTGGCCCCATGGCCTTTATTTGAGTAGCACACAATAGCAGAGTTCCAAGTCCAGCAGTTTCTCCAGAGAGAAAGTGGTTTCAAATATTTTAACCAAAGACTATGTGACTATTAGTTTTCATTCTGGGCAACTAAGAGTTGCTCTTCTATATATGCCAAACAAATATAAGGCAGAGAATAGAGTTCTTCTTCAAGAAAATGCAACATTTGCTACTCATAAAAACACCCCAACCATGTCCCAGTTTAAATAATCAGATTACTTTTGCCTTTCTCTAAAAATTATTGACTCTATCCCTCCCCCACCATGTCCCATTCTTAACCCTTGTCTTAACACTTAATACGTCTTTTCAATGATATTTTGAGAAATGATAGTGAACTTCCCACACCATTTTCCCTTATGTATCTTCATGGATTAACTTTGATACCTCTGATTAATACTGGAAATTCCCTTCTTTCTTACAAGAAGTGACTCCTCTTACATTAACTTCCCTAAGGCCCTGTCCATGAACTGAAATTCTTAATTGTCCTGGAAGGAAAGGATCACATTTGTATGGCAAACATCATCTGTGAAGTAGCCACTATGGTAGGGACTTTATATTGTCTTCCTTAATCTTCACAACCATACTTAGAGGTAGATAACATTACACTCATCTTAAGGATGAGAAAATTACGTCTCCAAAACACTCACAGTAAAACTGCTAGATAGTGGCAGAGTCGATATTTATATTCAGGGCAGGATGATTGTAGTTTCCATGTTATTTCCACTATACAACTAAAAATGAATAAATCAATACGTAAATAAATATAACTACATGCACCAAACATACATATATACACAGAATACTCATTGCTATTGGTTCACAACACCCAAAATCATCTTTAGTGCTAGACAAAACCAATTAATCATTTCAGTTATAAATAGGTGAATAGGTACTATCAGAAGAGTACATTTGTCACATTGTAAACAGTTGTTTTAGAATGTTATAGGTACAGATGCATACATAGAAATATTACCATATCTCCCATATACACAAGAAGACCTGGTGAGCTAGAATAACTCTTATTCCAAATCAGTCTGTTAATTTAATCTCATCCTTTCATAACAAGTTCCCTGGTGGCTTGGACAGTAAAGAATCTGCCTGCAGTGCAGGAGACCCAGGTTTGATCCCTGGATGGGGAAGTTCCCCTGGAGAAGGAAATGGCAACCCGCTCCAGTATCAGAGCCTGGAAAATTCCATGGACAGAGGAGACTGGTGGGCTACAGTCTATGGGTAGCAAAGAGCTGGACATGACTGACTAACACTTTCACTTTGTTTCCATAGCAACAGAAGACCCTGATCCAGCAGCCTATGTCACTAGAAGGGCATGCTGACAGATGCTAAAATAGACATAGGTATTTCAGCTGGAAGGGGGTTGAGCAACCATTTGGAATGAAGGTGGGGCGACATGTAGTTATCACCTGAAAAAGAAGATGAAGACTCAGACTGCAGATGTGGGGCCCTGGTTCAGAGCAGAGCTAGCAGCCAGCCTGGTCTGAGGCTCAGATGCTGAAGGACTGGCCCACGGTACCTGGTAAGCCCTAAACACAGCAGATATTGTTTCCATAGTTTGTAGCAGAACTGAGCCTAGAAATGGGTTAAATGCTCAAAACTTCAAAGATTATTCAAAGATTAGAAGAGTTAAAGAGACAGAGAGCTACCCAAGTTACCCCAACTCTTTTCCTTTCCTCTCTGTGTCTTAGTCTTCTTTTTTAAGCTTTCTAGAGCATGATTACTCTTCAGCAGACCATGGTAATGTGTGTCGGGAAAAAATGGAATTAAACTAGTGCTTCAGGAATTCTTTCATAATGTAATCTGAACCAGTCCTTATTAATGAGGCCAAAGTATTTCCCATCCAAGTGAAGTCCTGCAATTATTTAAATGTGTAAGTGAAACCATTCTTTATACCTTCATTCACAGTCCATTTAAGTCAGAAACTGAATTTATTTGGTTTACTAACTGGGCATTAAGCACCATTTGAACAGTTAAAGAACTATCAACAGTTGCAATGGCCCGTAATAAATATATATACAATTATTTCTATATAGATTGTCCTTTATAGTTGAAAATGACATTGCAAGTAGTTACTAATTGCCTACCTGTCACTACACAGCTAGTATTTCAGTGTATATCTGCATAGGGATTTTCCATGTATAGAGCACTCACATTCTCTTACTTATTTATTAATATAAACCATTATTTTAACAATAATATCAATATGATTTATTATTAAGGGAGTAAAATTAAAAGCTGTTGAATAACCCAAGATGGCTAAAACCAGAAAGTGAGAAGTGCCCAGCATACTGTGCACCTGCATATCAGAAATAAGCATGACTCTTCTTTCATAGTTCCTGTTCAAAATTCTATGTTCCCTGTTATATTTAAATATTGGCCATTTATATAAAATACAAAGCCTGTTTATAACAAAGAAGAGCTATTTGTTTAAATTTACTTGTTGCTAAATCTTCTTTCAGTAATTTCTTCACCCAATTCATTGGGGTATTTCAATTACTTGGAATATTCAAATTAGTTATATTTGCAAATATTAAAGAACTTCACAGCAAAGAACATGAAAATAATATTCTCCAAGACAAATTCTATTTTTTAGTTATAATATGATCATGTATTTAATTTAAAGTATACAATATATATACATTGTTAGATTTTTCTTTAATTCTCAGTATATTAAAAGTCAGCAGTTTAAGTACAGTTGACCATTGAACAGCAAAAGTTTCAGCTGTGTGTGTCCCCTTGTATGTAGATTTTTTTCAATAAATATATTGGAAACATTTTTGAAGATTTGCAACAATTCGTAAAATACTTGCGTATGAACCATGTAGCCTAGAAATGCTGAAAAAGAAATGTTTCTTATGTCATGAAAGCATCAAATATATGTATAGTTGTGGTGGTTTACATACTAAGTTCTGTTAGACTCTTGAGAACCCCATGGACTGTAGCCTGCCAGGTTCCTCTGTCCATGGAATTCTCTAGGCTTACTGGAGTGTGTTGCCATTCCTTTCTCCAAGGGATATTCCCAACCCAGGGATCAAATCTGCATCTCCCACATTGCAGGTGGATTCCTTACCACTGAGTCATTAGGGAAGCCAAAAACATATGTATATATAGATTTAACATACAAAATACGTATTAATAGATTGCTTACGTTACTGGTAAGGCCTCTGATCAATAGTAGGCTATTTGTAGTTAAATTTGGGGAGAATCAAAAGTTATATGGGGATTTTTGACTACAAGGGGGACAGCACTTTTAATCCCTGTATTGTTCTCAAGTCAACTGTATATTCTTAGAGGTTAGGAAAAAGACTAGAAAAGTTTAACAATATAATTTCATACTTTGGAGGCTTGTTTTGTTTGATTTTCACTGGTATGAGGTAAAGCTCATGAAAGAGAAGGAAAAAAGTTTTTGTTGATCATTAGTTTCAAATCACTTAAAGGATTGCTCAGAATTAATATGGGGAAAGGAGTAGTAGTGTCTGACTAGATTTTCCTAGTGCAGCCTCTCCCTGAGTCCCAATAAGTAACCATAAAGGTCTATAAAAAGGTGACATTTTCACAAAAACTTCAAAAGTGACAATGAACCTATTGCTAAAAAGTTGGGAAAATATCACCCTATCTACAAAACCTACATAGTTGAGTGAAATAGTACAATTAGCAACCATGCATGTGTTGTTAAAACAAGGAATCATATTGGCCTGAAAAAGAGAAAGACTATGATTTCCTTCTCCATCATTGTCTGTCTTTGAAGCAGAGATGCCTTCCTTTCATGCCATGAGAAAACTTTACTGTGTGGGTTGTTTAGTTGTTAAGCTGTGTCCAACTCTCTGTGACCCCATGGACTGCAGCACGCCAGGCTTCCCTGTCCTTCATTATCTCCTGGAGATTGCTCAAATTCATGTCTGTTGAGTTGGTGATGCCATCTAACCATCTCATCCTCTGTTCCCTCTTTGCTCTTGTTCTCAATCTTCCCCAGATCAGGGTCATATCCAGTGATTGATTCATCACATCAGGTAGGCAAAGTATTGGACCTTTAGCATCAGTCCTTCTAATAAATATTCAGAGTTGACTTTCTTTAGGGTTGACTGGTTTGATCTCCTTGCTGTCCAAAGGACTCTCAAGAGTCTTCTCCAGGGACACAATTCAAAAGCTTTGAATCTTTGGTGCTCAGCCTTATTTATGATCCAGCTCTCACATCTGTACATGACTACTCGAAAAGCCATAGCTTTGACCTTTGTCAGACCTTGGCTGGCAAAGTGATATTTCTGCTTTTTAAAATACTGTCTATGTTTGTCATTGCTTTTCTTCTGAGAAGCAAGTGCTATGCTAAGCAAGTGCTAAATATTTGTGCTTTCCCTAAATTCATAGGTTGTAACCTAGTGTGGTGTATTAGGAAGTGGGGCCTTTGGGAAGTCATTAGGTCATGAAGATGGAGCCATTGCAATGGATTAGTGACCTTATAGGAAGAGACGTGAGAAAGATGATCTCTTGTCTGACCATGTGACAAAAGGGCCAGGAAGAGGACTTTGCAATGGATTAGTGACCTTATAGGAAGAGACGTGAGAAAGATGATCTCTTGTCTGACCATGTGACAAAAGGGCCAGGAAGAGGACTTTCACCAGAATCCAACCATGTTGGGACCCTAATCTTGGGATTCCAGTCTCCAGAATTGTGAGAAATAAGTGTTTGTTGTTTATGCTACCCATTCTATGGTGTTTTGATAGCAGCCCAAGTTCACTACTTTGGTCACCTGATGTGCAGAACTGACTCATTAGAAAAGACCCTGATGCTGGGAGAGAATGAAGGCTGGAAGAGAAGGGGACAGCAAAGGATGAGATGATTGGATGGCATTACCAACTAAATGGACATGAGTTTGAGCAAACTGCAGGAGATGGTGAAGGACAGGCAAGTCCGGTTTGCCGCATTCCATGGGGTTGCCAAGAGTCAAACACAACTGAGCAACTGAACAACAACGACAACAAATTCACTAAGACAATGTGTTTTTATGTTAATGCACAGATGACTGATTCTCTTTTTCTACCTTTAAGTTTCTCCTACAGTTCATACACTGAAATACACAGAAAGCAAAAGCTTAGGAAATATGAAAATGCTAACTGGATTTCTCCAGTTTCTCTTTGAGACACATCGCCACAAAAATGTAACTCTATGAATGGGAGCAGTGACAGGAGAATGGTTGTTAGTGGAACATGCTAATTGTAGGTTATTTGAACTTAATTGGTCCACTGTCAGTAAGTCATACAATGAATGCTGGAGATAATCTTAGCTCAATGTGGAAGAGATGTGCTTACAATCTGCTATACAGAAACAAATTGAGACTAGAACCTTAGTGATACTTGGGACATAAACTTAGTGACACTAAGAATAAATGATATGGAGCAAGTCATAAATATCAACTACCAGAAAAATACTGAGTATGCTTATATTTTTTTCAATTCAGAACAGTGGAAAACATTAGACTACGAACGACATTCAAATAGTAAGCAGAAATATGTGATTCACGTCAACCAGGAGAACAAAATGTCATATGATAGCATACTGAGTTGTAAAAAACAAAACTATACCATCACTTTAGGTACAACATGAGATGGGCAAAATAAAAGATAATAATTAAACTAAAATGAACTATAATAAAAATAAAATTTTGGCTGTGGAAAATAAAGAAAAATTTGAATTAGTATGTAGAAATATAGAAAAGTGAAAGTGTTAGTTGCTCTGTTGTGTACAATTCTTTGCAACCCTATGGACTATAGCCCACCAGGCTCCTCTCTTCATGGAATTCTCCAGGATACTGGAGTGGGTTGCTATTTCCTGCTCCAGGGAATCTTCCTGACCCAGGGATCGAACCCCAGTCACTTGCATTGCGCGCAGATTGTTTATCTTCTGAGCCAGCAGGGAAGTCAGAGGGAAGACTTTAAAAGTTCTCCCAGGAGAGGAGGAGAGGGTGAGATGTATGGAAGGAGTAACATGAACACTCACACTACCATATGTAAAATAGATAGCCAAAGGTAATTTGCTGTATGGGTCAGGAAACTCAAACAAGGGCTCTGTATCAACCTAGAGGGGTGGGATGGGAAAGGAGATGCGAGGGAGCTTCGAAAGGGAGAGGAGGATATACGTATACCTATGGCTGATTCGTGTTGAGGTTTGACAGAAAACAACAAAATTTTGTAAAGCAATTATCCTTCAATAAAATATAAATAAATTTTAAAAAAAGAACTGAAGCTAGGTACCCCTTGGGGTGGAAGGGGGAGAGTTCTCCCTGAATAATAAAGAAATAAAAAATTATGACAGGATTTAATGAAAAAAAGATGACACAGCTATGGGAAACTGATATTTTAGAGAGAGACTAGGGGGAAAAAACAACAGAAGCAAAATAAAGGATTTAAAAAAAGAAAGGAGGAACATTAAAGTTTGAATTAGAAGTTTAAACACCTACAAACATTCAAGCATGAAATATAGGTACCTCCAGTAAACAAAATTAAGTCTGGCCTGAGACTTTTTCTTCACATCAATGAACAAGATGAGACTATGCAGTAATAGTCTGTGTACATCTTAGAGGAAACATTTATTATTAAAATGTGAATAGAATTTCAAATTTATATGTATATCCATTCCAGATATGTATGGGAAGATAAATTTATCATCCATTTTCATTTTTAAAAATTATTTAAAGACTTATTAATGACCAGTTCCTGGCAATTGAGAAATAAATCAAGATACAAAGTCAAAAAAGGGAAATGTAATATTGGATAATATGTTCAAATGGTAACATTATAAACATTGAAACTAGTATTCCAACCAACTTGTGTTGAAAAATAATTTGTTAGTATAACCAAATACAAAATTTAATGTACAAGTCAGATATAAATGTAAGAAAGAAACTATAATGCAAACTATAACTGGGGCAGACCTAGGATAAATTGTTTATTTTCTTCATAGGATCACAGTCCTGCTCTGCTTTTCTGAAAACGTCACTCCATATATTTTGTCTAGTTTTTTGTTTATTGTGAGAAATTAAATTTGGACCTTGTTACTCTTAAGTCAGAAATCAGGAGCTGATATCAATTAAATTTTAGTTGAACAGAGATTACAACTATTTGTAAATTTAAGGAAGCCACTATTAGAATAAAAATGGAAAACAGAATTTCCAATCTGCTCAAAGAAATGAAAGTCTTTATTCTTATTCTCAAAGAAATAAAAAAAAGAAAAAAATCAACAAAATTAGAAATAATCATGAAATGCAAACAACAAAATAAGTAGACAAAAGTAGCAATCACAATAAGTGTGGAATGGATGAATTATCTTGACAAGACAAAATTCTTAAACTGGATTTAAAAAATCCAAAATCCAGCTACAGGCTGTTTATATTATTCGTGTGTGCTAAGTCTCTTCAGTCATGTCCAACTCTTTGTGACCATATGAACTGTAGCCCTCCAGGTTCCTGTGTCCATGGGATTCTTCCGGCAAGAAAACGGGAATGGGTTGCTGTGCCCTCGTCCAGGGGATCTCCCCAGTCCAGGATCGAACCAGTGTCTATTACTTCTCCTGCACTGGCAGGTAGGTTCTTTACCACTAGTGCCACTTGGGAAGCCCATAACATTATAGATATTATTAAAATGTTAATTAAAAAATTTGGAACTAAATGCTGAGGGACATCATTCTTGGTTTTGCTACTTTGAAAATATAGTTTAATGTTATTTAAAAAACAAACATTAAATTGAACAAAACTCAAGGTAGATCAAATAATATTATTGGAGAAAATACAAAGCAAATGAAATAGCTCTCATAATAAAATAAGACTCTCATCTCTGTAAAGGAAAACTTATTAAATTAAAAATATTAAAATTATAGGAGGAATATGAAACATGTTAATTATCAAAATAAGTGTAAATGGATAAAACTCAAAACATCTCTGGTTGGCACTATTAAAAAGCCATGTATGTACTAACTATAACTACTGAAAATATGTCATGGTAATTAAAGAGCATAAAAAGAATATTGGGTAAAGATATACCAGGCAAATTGTAAGTTTTGAATATCAATATTAATGTTAGCAATATAAAATTTTTGAAAAAAGCCAGAACAATGATGATGACTTTATGTTGAGAAAGATATTCAGTGTTATATTGCTGGTTATGAGAGTCAGTTTTATATATGCCTATATATATATTATATGTATATAATATATATATTACCAACTTCACATTCAGTGATATCACATAGGTAGTTTGAAATTGGCCATGGCAGTAGTATTTAATCCTTAGAATTTGGTAAATGTTTCAAATCAGCTCTTATCTTCCCGCCCCTCCCCACCCCTAGAGACCTGTCTCTTATACACATCTAGATGTGTATAAGAGACAGGCACTCATCTAATTCTCTTCTCTGNGGCCATGGCAGTAGTATTTAATCCTTAGAATTTGGTAAATGTTTCAAATCAGCTCTTATCTTCCCGCCCCTCCCCACCCCTAGAGACCTGGTTGTTAAACATTTGCTAGCAAACCACTGAACATAATCCAAAATGAATATGTAACAGTCATGACTTTGTAGGACTCAACAGCATAGCTTAGAAATGTAGGGCACAAACCTATTAGAAATTCAAAGACAAAATGACAGAAGCTCAATATTTGTGGGAGAGATTAATACATCTCTGTCAGCCTTTGATGACTCAAATAAGCACACACCAAAAAATGCAATAAAATAGGTGATTTGGATTATATCAAGATCATTAATAAGATTACTTGAAATGTGGGTTGCAGTCACCAAAGAGTATATTTTATTTTGTTGTACATATGAAACTCTTTAAAAGCATACCATATCAGGCAGAAAATCTCAACAATTGCCAAAATATTTAAATAATTAGATGCACAGCCCTGGGCTTCAGTAGTTTGTAGTAGCTAATAAACTTAACCAACATGACTGTACAATAAAATTTCCTCTCTCCCTTCCACAGAAAAAATGTTCTAAAGAACTAAGGTGAATTTGGAATCAGTTATATAATTGAATGTAATATAAAAAATTCAAAGTCTGGCCTTTGCATTAAAAACATCAGAACTTATAAATTCATGACATCTTCTGAATGAAACATAAACTTACTGAAAACAAGAAGAAAGCAAAATAATACACTGCATAAACCAACAAACTGTCTAATTTATATAGTATAAGTTCCTAAGTTACTAAGATAAAGTGGTTATTCTTTATAGAGTGAACGAGACACACAAAATCAAAACACATAAAACACAATATTTAACTTTGAACAAATTTGTTGTAAAAGTAAGAATAAAAATTCTATATATGATGGAATGGATGTTTCCAAATAATGGGCCTCTTAAATGTGAAAACACTATGGAAAATGATCTCCTACAAATATGGAGATTTTAGAAACCGTTAATAATAGCTAATATATTTGAGTTCTTATTTAGTGCGAGACAGTCTTCTAAAGACCTTTAAATATGTTACAATATTTCATTCTCAGATAGAACTATATGATAAGTAGTGTAGTTCACACATAAGGAAAGTGAGACATTGAGAAGTTAGGTAATTTAACCAAGGTTAAACAGCTGGTAAATGGCAAACCTGGGATTAGAAGATGTGGCTTCAGAGTTCCTGGTCCTTACCACCACACTGCACTACCTCTTGGAAGATTTTATGTAAAACTAAGTGAGATAAAAAATAGAAACCAACCCAGTTGCACAGCAAACAATGTGAAACTGTCATGCGTTAACTTTAAAATCAGAAAAATTTTACAAATGATTTTTTTTTCCAAACTTTCAAGACATTACTATTATGTGATTGAAAATTAAACTAGCAACCAGAGAGAAATAGCACTATGGTGGCAGAAGGAAAGCAAGGAAGGAGGAGACAGGGAAGAAGGAAAGAAAGAAGGAAGGAAGGGAGGAAGGGAGGAGGGAGGGAGAGAGGAAGTCAGGGAGAAAGGGAAGGCGAGATCTCCACTCAAAATAGCTAAGTTTTAGTGGCTATAGACTTTGTTCCTGAAACATAGGGGGCAAAGTTGATAAAGATGATGGAAATGTATAAGATATATATTAATGATACAACAGGGAAATAATTTTACTAGGATAAAGGACAGATATAACCAAACTCAGAATTTCTCTGCAATGTTTATGTTTTATAAGTATATGTTTATAATCATATAACTATCATGAATAATCCTTCAGGGTAGAGAACATTCACTTAACTCTGGAATTGTTTAGCTACAGATAACTAATTTTCCATTAAGATAACTGAATCTATAATATTACGTTTCTTTCTTTTTTTTTTTTTTTTTCAAGTTTCCTGTTCGCAAAGCTCTCATTATTACCTTCTGTGTCCATTTTTCTCAGAGATAGGCCTTGTGCTCTACTGATCATAGCAATGACACAAGAGATGACTTCACACATGAACATCACCAGATGGTCAATAACAAAATAAGATTGATTATATTTTCAGCTGAAGATGGAGAAGCTCTATACAGTCGGCAAAAATAAGACCTGGAGCAGACTGTTGGCTAGATCATCAGCAACTTATTGTGAAATTCAGGATTAAATTGAAGAAAGTAGAGAAAACTACTCGACCATTCAGGTATGACCTAAATCTAATCTCATGATTATACAGCAGAGGTGACCAGTAGATTCAAGGGATTAGAGTTGGTAGACCAAGTGCCTGAAAAACTGTGGACAGAGGTTTGTAACACTGTACAGGAGGTGGTGACCAAAACCTTCCCGAAGAAAAAGAAATGCAAGAAGGCAAAGTGGTTGCTTGAGGAGGCCTTACAAATAGCTGAGAAAAGAAGAGAAACAAAAGGCAAAAGAGAAAAGGAATCATATACCCAACTGAATGCAGGATTCCAGAGAATAGTGAGGACAGATAAGCCACCATGGAAGTCTCTAGTGACAGTGACAGGAGGTCCCCCTATTTCCCAAAGCCTCCCCCAACAACCCTCCTTGGGCAGGAAAACTAGGGATTTAGTGCAAAAAAGACCGGTCCTGCTATAGGAAACCAGGAAGAGAGAGAAAACGGGGAAGCATGACCAGTACACTAATGCTGTGGCTTGAGTCTCTGCCACGTGAAGTTACAGGTGGTCCTGAACATGCTGAAGGAAATCTGTCCATGGTTGCTACGATGCTTTTATTGACTCAGCTCTTTCCTTCCCATCACACCAACAGCATTCCTCGGAGCCCTGAGGACTCTCTTTTAGATCACGCTCATATGCTCAGCCTTTTCTCCCTAAGTTTTAGCACAGTGCCAGGTGGGCCACACTAGAGAACCCAGCTACAGCTCCTAAGGTGCTAGAATAAGTTTTCCCCATGGAGCCAGGTTCTCTCCCTCTGCATAGGACTGTATCTCTATATCCTAACAAGGGATCTCCCCATTGCACACAAGGTGGAAATTCAAGTGTTGCTAAGCAGCAAACACACACCCATTTAACATATCTACATCTACACACAAGCTTTCACTGGCAAGGACTGCCTTAAATTTTTTAACTTAGAGGGTCTTTTAAATCTTTCTCTACAATGAAGCATATTCTCCAAGGGAGCAGTCCCCAACCTTCTTGCCACCAGGGACTGACTTTGTGGAAGATAGTTTTTCCAAGGACCAGGGGTTGGGAGGATGGTCTGGGGATGACTCAAACACATTAGATTTATTGTGCCCTTTATTTCAAATCTAATGCTGCCACTGATCTAACAGGAGGTCCATGGCCCAGAGGCTGGGGACCCCTGCTCCACAGGACTGTTCTCGGCTATACAGTAGAGTGGCACCTCATTCCCATACTCGTTTTTCACAAACAAAAATCTCCTCCAAGACTATGTCTATTGAGTGAGGCCAAGTAATTATTGCTCAGGGTTTGAATGCTCAGGACAGAGGGAGAGTTAATCAGCCATTTGCATCTCTCCTAGCATCTGGTAATTTTACCCAGCATTAACTTATTTTTGATTTGTAACACATGTAATTGCAAAAGATTAATATCCAAACTTTATAAAGAATGCCAATGGTCAAGAAAGAAAGTGTAGTAGAAAAATCGCTATTTCACACAAAGGAAATCTAAATGTCTAATAAGCCTTATTAGTTAGCTTGGAAATACACATGAAAACTATGAGATCCATTTCACACCCACCAGGGATTTAAAAAAATAGAAATTGGACAAAACCATGTGCTGATGGAATGTGGAGGAATGGAGATGCCAGTGGAAGAGTTAGTCACCTCATCTCTTTGGGAAGTCAGTGGTGATCATGGGCTACAGCACTGTTCAAAGAGCCCCATGTGTGGGCGGGTCCGTCAGTTCATCCAATGGGCCTCTGCAGCAGGGGAGCAGCAGGGCCTTTCCAGGACGGGCTGATGTGAGCAGCCCATTGCCTTGAAGGAGGCTTCATGCCACCAACACTGGCAAATCTCACAAACCTTCCCAGACCCCTGCATCAGGGATGTGAACTCAGGGAGAAGCTAGTGCTTCCCCACTGTGACCAGTATGGTCGGCAGCCTCATGATGGTCCTAGTGAGCCTGCCCCGTTGGCAGTCAGCACCCTGGTCGTTTCTCTCCCCAGGTCGAGTGAGGCACACTTGTGCAATGACACAGGTGTCTTTGGAGGCACGGGGACTTTCTCCTGGCTCCTGTGGACCACTTGCTGTGTGTTTGGGCCTGGCTGCCATGTTGTAAGGACACTCCAGTGGTCCCCTGGGGTAGCACACAAGCCTTGGCCAAATTCTGCTGCAGCGTCAGGAACAACCAAGCTGGAGCCCCCCAATTAGATTTCCTCTGACCCTGAGAAACAGTGTGATGTCATAAATATTTACTGGTTTTAGCATCTGGGACCTCCCTGGTGACTCAGATGGTAAAGCGTCAGCCTGCAATGCGGGAGACCCAGGTTTGATCCCTGAGTCAGGAAGATCCCCTGGAGAAGGAAATGGCAACCCACTCCAGTATTCTTGCTTGGAAAATCCCATGGATGCAGGAGCCTGGTAGGCTACAGTCCATAGGGTCGCACAGAGTCAGACACAACTGAGCGACTTCACTTTACTTTTAGCATCTGAAGTGATTTGTGTTGTGGCTATAGATAATTGAGAACCTTGCCAAATGTGGATTCTCTAACAATAATCTGCTGCAACTGCCAAGGACCTAGGATTTGGCACTTTCAACAAGATCCAGGTGATTTCAATGGACACCCATACGGTCTACAAGGAGGAGGCAGATCGGGTCCCACCCTGCTATAGGGAGAGGCAGTCATGCGAACCAGCTCCTCCTCAGCGGCTTCTGTGCCCGGCAGCCTCAGCGGGGTACCAGAGCACCCAGCCTGCCAGGACGGAGGGGCAAGGACAGTCCTGCCCAGCGACGGGGACAACCTGAGCCCCAAACGTGGTGGGGAGGGAAGCGTGGTGGACTCCCGAAGGTTCTGCGAGCCTGGAGCCTCTTGGTGAGTTCTGGTTCCATTTAATTCAGAGTTTGCTGCTTGGATGCCAGAAAATTCTGTGAGCTTTGGTTCTGTTTAATTCTGAGTTTGCTGCATGGGCTTTGGAAGGTTCTGTGCTCTGGTTCCATTTAATTCTGAATTTGCTGTGTGGACTCCAGAAGGTTCTGTGAGCCTGGAGCCTTCCGGTGAAGTTCTGATTCCGTTTAATTTAGAGTTTTCTGCGTGGGCTCTGGAAGGTTCTGTGAGCTCTGGCTCCATTTAATTAAGAGTTTGAAATTATATTCTTAAGAAGGCAATTGTTTTCTAGCAGAGCCGAGTGTAACACAAATAAAACTAACTGAAACTAACAGCATAGTACAGATGAATAAATACTAAACAAATTCATCAAAGGAGTTTGTTGAGGGGAAGAAAAAGGTTTGCTGCTTCCACTATTTGTTTTTTCTGAAAATTGTGGGTAATGCAAGAAAATTAAAAACAGGATTTAGAGGTGTAATCAGTGGTAGAACACAATGTTACATTTCTGTTATTCATAGATGTCATCCTTATGACATAGAAAACCAATAAAAGCAAATGAAACTTTGTTATGTTAAAAAATGACCAGATTAAAGATAGGTGCACATAGAAGGATTTTGAATAACCAACTGGATGATAAGTTTTTTTCCTCAAAAATCTTTCTGCATATGTATATATTTCTATGTATGGATGCTTGTCTATGCTTGAGTATTTGTATCCAGAAATAATAGAAATACTATTTAAATAAAATGTCTTTCCTCACAATCACATTTTATCCCTTAATTTTTCTTAAAGCACCTCATATATAATTATGAAAAAATTATAATCTCTGTCCCCCAAGGCTGATGAGAGCAGGGTACTGATTTTTGGCTGCTGCCCTTAGTGAGCACAGTTAATAATTGTGGCGGTAGTATAGAAGGGGTGAGTGAAACCTGACAAATGAAAACAGATGTGTTCATCATTATCTTATTTGAATAATCTGAATATTGCAAAGATGCCAATCTAATATATTTAAAGCATAATTTATTCAAGCCCCAGTGGATATGTAGTTTTGCAGACTAATAACCAAATTTGATACTAAGATTAGAAAAAGGCAGTAAGAAGGAATTACTAAGAATGCACTGATGAGAGAGGGCTGAGACTTGCCCTAGCAGATTGTAAGGTAATGTTTTCATTTATGCTAACATTTAGTAGCTGCATCAGTGAGACCTAGTAAACAGCTCTAAATCTGATCTTGATAGTGGTGAGAGTGGGCACCCTTGTCTTATTACTGATATTAGAGGAAGTGTTCTCAGTTTTTCTGTGTTGAGAATAATGATTGCTGACAAATAATGTTTGTGATGTATGGCCTTTATAATGTTGAGGTATGATCCTTCTATGCCTTATTTTTGGAGAGATTTTTTAAAAATCATAAATGGGTGTTGAATTTTGTTGAAAGCTTTATTTGCATTTATTGAGATGATCATATTGTTTTTATCTTTCAATTTGTTAATACGGTGTATAGCATTGATTGATTTGTGTGTATTGAATCCTTGCATCCCTGGGATAAAGCCCACTTGATCATGGTGTATGATCCTTTTCATGTGTTATTGGTTTCTGTTTGCTAGCATTTTGTTGAGGATTTTTGCACTGTGTTCATCAGTGATATTGGCCTGTAATTTTCTTCTTTTTGTGACATCCTCATCTGGTTTTGGTATCAGGGTGATGGTGGCCTCGTGGAGTAAGTTCGGGACTTTTCCTTTCTCTGCAATTTTCTGGAAGAGTTTGAGCAGTATAGGTGTTCAGTTCAGTTCAGTTCAGTCGCTCAGTCGTGTCTGACTCTTTGCGACCCCATGAATCGCAGCACGCCAGGCCTTCCTGTCCATCACCAACTCCCGGAGTTCACTCAGATTCACATTCATTGAGTCAGTGACGCCATCCAGCCATCTCATCCTCTGTCGTCCCCTTCTCCTCCTGCCCCCAATCCCTCCCAGCATCAGGATCGTTTCCAATGAGTCAACTCTTCGCATGTGGTGGCCAAAGTATTGGAGTTTCAGCTTTAGCATTATTCCTTCTGAAGAAATCCCACTATAGGTGTTAGCTCTTCTCTAAACTTTTGGTAGGATTTGCCTGTGAAGCCATCTGGCCCTGGGCTTTTGCTTGTTGAAAGATTTTTTATTACAGTTTTGATTTTTGTGCTTGTGATTGGTCTGTTCAGATGTTCTATTTCTTACTGGTTTAGTTTTGGAAGGTCATACTTAGTCAAAATAAAAATTTGACTAATGAAAAAAGAAACATCACAGAATAACAAGGGTAGAATTAGTCAATAAATTGGATTAGAAAAAATGGATATTAGTGAAAATATGTATAAAAACTCCTGGATATGCTAAGACATTAAACACAGAAATGATTACCACATAAGAAAAGATAGATGAATGAATATTTAACTACTTGTGGATTAGGAAAATGCACATTCAAAAAGGCACAAACATTATATCAAAAATACGTAAATGTTACACAACAAAGAGAAACTGGTAGAAATGTTTTCAACAAATATTAACAAGAAGTTACTCTCCCCCATGTTTTAAAAAAGCTCTTGCAAATTAATAAAATAAGCATTATAACCCCAATAAAAATGTGGATGAATAGAAACAATTTTCACACACAAAAGAAATTAAACTATCCAATAAGTATATGAAAAATTGCTCTGCAATGACATGCTACTTTTAATTTTCCAAGGAATAAATGATTTTTAGAATTATTAATACTCAGTGTGGATGTGGAATGTGGGAGGCATAAGTAGCATGCTGTTTAACAACTGGTTCTCTGGATTTAGTTCTCACATGAATATTGATATTTGTTGATATTTAAATTTTATGTTAAGACAAAAGAAAACAAAAGTAAACAAGAACAAAAGTCAGCATGTCACTCATTCTTCAGTAAGAATTTCCTTGCCAAATAGGTTAATTGACTTCTTGAATAGTGTGAGAATTATTTCTCCAGTGTTATCACTATTCATAATATAAGTATTATAAACATGGTATATTTTAAAGAAAACCAGTATCATTAATGATTTCTCCATTACTTCAATACCTCTTGAAAGGAAATAGGACAATAATTCCAGCGCTGGTTTGTAGTATTTTTTCATAGCTGTGTTGAAATAATCTCACCAAACTAATATCAAGATTTCAAAGTAGGGTTACTAAGAGATACACAGTAACACATCATATATAGTATTTCTACTAAACAGATATGAAAATTAGAGATAAGTTCATATAATGTTATAGGAAAAATATATTGTATATAAATTATAGAAAGTTTATGTAGAAAAGGCAGAGGAACCAGAAATCAAATTGCCAACATCCGCTGGATCATCGAAAAAGCAAGAGAGTTCCAGAAAAACATCTATTTCTGCTTTATTGACCTATGCCAAAGCTTTGATTATGTGGATCACAATAAACTGGAAGATTCTTAGAGATGGGAATACCAGACCACCTGACCTGCCTCTTGAGAAATCTGTATGTGGGTCAGGAAGCAACAGTTAGAACTGGACATGGAACAAGAGACTGGTTCCAAATAGGAAAAGGAGTACGTCAAAGCTGTACATTGTCACCGTGCTTATTTAACTTATATGCAGAGTACATCACGAGAGACGCTGGGCTGGAGGAAGCACAAGCTGGAATCAAGATTGCCTGGAGAAATGTCAATAACCTCAGATATGCAGATGACAACACCCTTATGGCAGAAAGTGAAGAAGAACTGAAAAGCCTCTTGATGAATTTTCAAGAGGAGAGTGAAAAAGTTGCCTTAAAGCTCAAAATTTAGAAAACTAAGATCATGGCATCTGGTCCCGTCACTTCATGACAAATAGATGGGGAAACAGTGGAAACAGTGGCTGACTTTATTTTACTGGGCTCCAGAATCACTGCAGATGGTGATTGCAGCCATGAAATTAAAAGACGCTTACTCCTTGGAAGGAAAGTTATGACCAAACTAGAAAGCATATTAAAAAGCAGAGACATTACTTTGCCAACAAAGGTCCGTCTAGTCAAGGGTATGGTTTTTCCAGTAGTCATGCATGGATGTGAGAGTTGGACTGTGAAGAAAGTTGAGTGCAGAAGAATTGATCTTTTTGAACTGTGGTGTTGAAGAAGACTCTCGAGAGTCCCTTGGGCTGCAAGGAGATCCAACCAGTCCATTCTGAAGGAGATCAGTATCGGTGTTCATTGGAAGGGCTGATGTTGAAACTGAAACTTCAATACTTTAGCCACCTCATGCAAAGAGTTGACTCATTGGAAAAGACCCTGATGCTGGGACGGACTGGGGGCAGGAGGAGAAGGGGATGACAGAGGATGAGATGGTTCGATAGCATCACTGACTCAATGGACATGGGCTTGGGTGGACTCTGGGCATTGGTGATGACAGGGAGGCCTGGCGTGCTGCGGTTCATGGGATCGCAAAGAGTTGGACACAACTGAGCGACTGAACTGAACTATGTATTTTGATTTTTGTAAAATCTGTGTGTATGAATACATGTGTTTATGTGCATTTTTAGGTATAAATAAATGTTTGTGTTTCATTTGGGCAGTACATCTGTAGACAATCTGTATTATATTATTTCAAGGATAATATTTTTCAGATTTTTCTACTCTTAACAGTTTTTATTGGATAATATTCTGCTTCATGTCTTCCAGGATTTAAAAGGGAGAAAATAAAGAAAATAGGCTATGGTTCAAGAGATCACGTCTGTGGAGTTTATACATTATAGCATAATTTCATACACCCTAAACGGATTATAAATTCAATTTAAATAGCATCCCATGTCCAGTGTAGGCTCTTGAATTTTTTTCAAAACCATTTTTTAGGTCTTGAAAGCAAATTTCAGTTCAGTTCAGTCACTCAGTCGTGTCTGACTCTTTGCGACCCCGTGAATCACAGCACACCAGGCCTCCCTGTCTATCACCAACTTCCAGAGTTCACTCAGACTCACATCCATCGAGTTGGTGATGCCATCCAGCCATCTCATCCTCTGTCATCCCCTTCTCCTCCTGCCCCCAGTCCGTCCCAGCATCAGGGTCTTTTCCAATGAGTCAACTCTTCGCATGAGGTGGCCAGAGTATTGGAGTTTCAGCTTCAGCATCAGACCTTCCAGTGAACACCCAGGACTGATCTCCTTTAGGATGGACTGGTTGGACCTCCTTGGAGTCCAAGGGACTCTCAAGAGTCTTCTCCAACACCACAGCTCAAAAGCATCAATTCTTCTGCACTCAACTTTCTTCACAGTCCACGTCTCACATCCATGCATGACCACTGGAAAAGCCATAGCCTTGACTAGATGGACCTTTGTTGGCAAAGTAATGTCTCTGCTTTTTAATATGCTCTCTAGGTTGGTCATAAACTTCCTTCCAAGGAGTAAGCATCTTTTAATTTCNACCACTGGAAAAGCCATAGCCTTGACTAGATGGACCTTTGTTGGCAAAGTAATGTCTCTGCTTTTTAATATGCTCTCTAGGTTGGTCATAAACTTCCTTCCAAGGAGTAAGCATCTTTTAATTTCATGGTTGCAATCACCATCTTCAGTGATTTTGGAGCCCCCCCAAAATAAAGTCAGCCACTGTTTCCCCATCTATTTCCCATGAAGTGATGGGACCAGCTGCCATGATCTTCGTTTTCTGAATGTTGAGCTTTAAGCCAACTTTTTCACTCTCCTCTTTCACTTTCATCAAGAGGTTTTTTAGTTCCTCTTCACTTTCTGCAAATTAGAAATGTCCTTGAACTGCCCAATTGAGGTTCTTGCATTAAACTGAATGCTATCCAACACATCATTATTCCCCAAAATGATGTGTTGTGTATTCTGAATTTGTATTTCTATAAACATTTTCCATATTGTTGTTTGTAGAGAACGTGGCAAGTTCTGTTTTGATTCACCTGTTCAGTCAGAAATATTCAGAATTAATCCACATAATTCACAGAACTTAAAGTATATGTTTAACTCATAATACCCCAAATCGATTGCTTATGGTAGTAACTCAAGCATATTATAACCAGTTTGCCAGAACACTGTTGTTTAAAAATTGGGGTGTATTGTTTCTTCACTATAATTTACCAATGTAAGAATTGATTTAGAATAATATTTTTGTCATGCACCTAATATACAATTTTGTGGTTGTTTGCCATACAATTGTATTTGCAAACTGTAGTAGTAGAGGTATCAGTACTTTTATATAAAGTATAACTTGAACTATGTTTTTAAGTTTAAAACTGTCAACCTAAAAAAAATACACATAAATCAGTATGTGTTTGTCTGTGTATGTATCATGTATGTGCCTTTCACATGACTAATTTTTCCCAAATGGCAGAACTGAGGTTTGTCTATTTTTAAAGTGAAAGAGGTTAAATTTAAGTTTTTTTCAGAATGGGTAAATATTCCACTTCTCCACAAGCAGATAAATTTACAGACCTCCTCTGATTATACTACTACTACATTGTTAAAAATGCTGCAAATACATGATCTTCAATTCATTACCACTGACAACTTGTTAGTTCCTCTAATATTTAATGATAAATAGAAAGTTGTTAATAAGTATATTGCTGTACAACCTGTTCCTTGAGGAGGTCTTATTATAGTCAGATTTATTCATTTTAGAATCACAAGTCAAAATCCATTATAGTTTTAAAAATAGCTCTTTCAGTAGAGTTGCTCTGCCCTCAAAATTCAAATTTAGTCGGCTAATGCTATCTTATATAACTACACACTAATCAGAGTATTCTTGATCATTGTGTATCCCTCTTAAATTATCGATGTTTGATCAATATATGTGTTATTTTCATGTTCTCTTCTACAGATTGGTATAGCAGAAAGATTTTTTCAGGAAGAACCTATTCTGTTATTGGATATTTATATGTTACCTCTAGATGTGCTTTCTATATTAACTCTGAAAAGCAAGGGATGTAGGAGAATTGTGACAGATAGAACTTCTACAAAATGACAAATATGAAGATATGTCTCATATCCTCAGATAAAATTAGGTAAGCTCATTCTCCACTAAGGCTTAACCCTTTGATGTTAGACAAAGGCTCTACCTGCCTAAAAACTAAGTTAATTTTGTCAAAAGTTAATAGAATTTTGTCAAAAGTCAAGGTTGCTTATTTGGAACTAAGTAAATAAAATAGAATAAAATAGACCAATCCCAATACTATGGCCAGAGCTAATGGTTTCCTTGAAGGTTTAACATTCCCACTGAAAATGAAATGTACCTAGCAGCTCTGTGGTTTGAATCCCCTGGTTAATTCCATACCAGTTATTATTTCATAGCATTGTATA
The DNA here is from genome assembly GCA_006410675.1 of Oreotragus oreotragus. Lineage (NCBI taxonomy): Eukaryota > Metazoa > Chordata > Mammalia > Artiodactyla > Bovidae > Oreotragus > Oreotragus oreotragus. The sequence goes on along the minus strand of SJYX01019403.1, from coordinate 237,132 downwards.
GCAGGGAAGTCATGTGGTGACCACTAAATGTATGACCAAAAGTTAAATATGGTTTTCAAGTTAACAGGTGACACAAGCCAAAATAAACTGAAAAGGCAGAAAGTTCAACTGAGTACCAGTCATTTAATTGATTAATATCTATGGGTGAGAAATTTGGTGTTTATGGTACTTATTTTTAAAGTCCTGGTAACATAGAGACATCTCATTTACTAAATGTGAAGTCATCACATTTTATCTTATGTTGCCTTTTGAAGCAGAATTATTCCGTTATTCTTTAATTCAAGTCTGAGATAAAGAAAAAGGTGGGGTATGAAGAGTCTAGGAAATGACCCACCTTCCAGTTTTCATATTGTACCAGAATAGAGTGGAGGAAAAATTAAGAAAGATTTGAAAAGAGAATGGGGCATTTGACCAAACAACTAGTTTGTGTTTTAAGGAAAGGCAGGGGAAAAAAAGAGATCAAAAGAAAGCGCTTTTTTTTTAATGTAGAAAATATATGTAAAAGAACAACCAGAGGAGCACCAGGTTAGAGAATTAAAAAGTAAAAGGATAAATTCAACTTGATAAATGACAAACTTGAAGTGTCCACGGAACATTGAAGTAACAATGTGTAGCAGGTATTTGACAATTTGAGAGAGATGCTTGGGTAGATTCTCAAGTACAAGATGTAAATGAGGGATGAATCCAGATAGTAGAGATGAACTGAGGTCTGTAACTTTATTAGGAGTGGTAAGGTAAAGCTTATAAAAGAATAGACATTATCCCAACCGTCCCACTTCAAGAATTTACAGGCTCACCCTTACACGTCCAAATTGACATATGCTATCAATTAGAGTGATTTACTTTTTAACAAAGCAAGTGTTCATCAGGAGGGGAGTGGCTAGATAAACTAAGATATATCAATAAAATGAAATATTACATAACTATTGAAAAGCTGTAGTAATATGCAAAGATTAATAATATATATTAAAGTAAAAAACACATGGTTCAGNTCAATTAGAGTGATTTACTTTTTAACAAAGCAAGTATTCATCAGGAGGGGAGTGGCTAGATAAACTAAGATATATCAATAAAATGAAATATTACATAACTATTGAAAAGCTGTAGTAATATGCAAAGATTAATAATATATATTAAAGTAAAAAACACATGGTTCAGAACAGTTTATAAAGAGTAAAATGTGTGTAAAAACATATGAAAAGTAGAATATATATTTTAAATAAATATTTATTGAATATTAAAAAACACTAAAACATTCAAAACTGATCAAGGTGGTCATGTATGGTGGTAAGGAAAATAAGGACCAAGTGAAAGGGAATCTTGTAGGTATATACCTTGTGCTATTGTTTTGATTTTTGAATCATGAGAATGTATTAACTATTCAAAACAAATAACAAAAGAAACTGTCTTAAACTCATTAAAACAGAGGTCAGGCAGAGGGCAAGGGTATTTTTCTTTGGTAAAAAAATTAAAAATAAAGCATGGAGACAAGATGCATATCACACAAACCTGAGAGAAAAGAAAATGAAATGTCAACAAGGTAAGTGGAAACTGTCAAGGAGAAGAAGGTGGACAATATCTTCAAATGCTGCCAAAGGATGTAGATGAGGAGACCTAAATAGACGAATGAGAAGCATTTTTCTTCCTATAGATAACACTGCTGATGCCCTGTACAGAATAGCCTGTACAGTGTGTCGAAGTCTCTGTGTTGTTTTATCGGGTAAATGTATAAGACATAGAAAGGCTTCTTTAGAATTGTCACAGGCCTCTGATCTTCCCCCTTTTATTTTAATTAAAAATACCAATTTTAAAGCTATAAAACCAAAGAATAAAACTGACGATAGAAAATTATCCTCATAAATTACATCTAGTATTCACTGTAACATTTTTTAAAATAAAGAACAGCTGTGTGTTTGGTTAAAGAAAAACTTTAAAATGGATTTTTCTTCTAAAAAGGGTGCAGTTCTTTTAGGAATTAAAAAAAAAATTGGGTGGAGTCTTGGGGTCTGAAAGTTGCAGCAGTAATTTTATGATTGAATTCCCTGGAAAAGTGAATATTATGGTTTAATGGTGATCAAGACAAGAGAGAGGAATTATTGGGAAACTGGAAAAGCTTTGGATTTTTAAATGGGTAAACTAAGAAATGGGACTGAAAAGCCTCTTGATGAAAGTCAAAGAGGTGGTTGAAAAAGCTGGTTTAAAACTCAGTATTCAAACAACTAAGATCATGGCATCCATCCCCATCACTTCGTGGCAAATAGATGGGGATACAATTGAAACAGTGACAGATTTTATTTTCCTGGGCTCCAAAATCACTGCAGATGGTGACTCCAGCCATGAAATTAAAAGACACTTGCTCCTTGAAAGAAAAGCTATGACCAACCTAGTGAGCATATCAAAAGGCAGAGACATTGCTTTGCTAGCAAAGGTCTGTCTAGTCAAGGCTATGGTTTTTCCAGTAGTCATGTATGGATGTGAGAGTTGAACCATAAAGAAAGCTGAGCACTGAAAAACTGATGCTTTTGAACTGTGGCATTGGAGAAGACAGTCCCTTGGACTACAAGGAGATTAAACCAGTCAATCCTAAAGGAAGTCAGTCCTGAATGTTCATTGGAAGGACTGAAGCTCTGAAGCTGAAGCTCCAATGCTTTGGCCACCTGATGCAAAGAACTGACTCATTTGAAAAGACCCTGATGATGGGAAAGATTGAAGGCAGGAGGAGAATGGGACGACAGAGGATGAGATGGTTGGATGACATCGCTGACTTGATGGATATGGGTTTGAGCAAGTTCTGGGGTTAGTGATGGACAGGGAGGCCTGGCGTGCTGCTGTCCATGGGGTCACAAAGAGTTGCACATGACTGAGTTATTGAACTGAAACTAAGAAAAGTGGGCAGTGAGTCAAACTTGATTTTCTTTTTTTCTGAAAAATTATTGGAAAATGCAAGTGCCCCCAAATTAAGATTATGATCCCTCAATTGAATGATCTATGGTTTCTTTCTGTAATGATTTTTAAAAAAACTTTATTTACAACTTTTCCAAGTTTTTTTATTTTGTGTGTGGGCAGGCTTTCCTTTGAAAGCTCAAATCTCCTTCAATGCAGACTTTCTCTACAGCATGCTTTGTAAGTCGTGAAGGCATTCACTAGCCAGAATAAAAGTACTATGTAAAAGATTTTTTAATAAAATTTTCTGGGCAATCTTCCTTTTATACCAAATAGCTTGGACTATTCCAAACTTCACCTCCACAGGCAGGGATTTAAAAAACCAGGGAAGTAGTTGCATAATACTTACATTTATATTATTAAATTTTTTAAAATTTTATTTTTAAACTTAAGCTAAAATACTTATTTGGGTCCCTGGAACACTATATTTTCTGCATTAAAAAAATGACTTTTTAGGCCTTTTGCCCACTTAGATCCTTGGGGTCAAAACTATTTAGTAGAATTGGGTGAGGTTACAGAAGCTCCATGGGCTTCCCTGGTGGCTCAGCAGGAAAGAATCTGCCTGCCAGTGCAGGAGACTCATGTCCAATGCCTGGGTCAGGAAGATCCCCTGGAGAAGGAAACGGCAACCCACTCCAGTGTTCTTGCCTGGAAAATTCCATGAACAGAGGGGCCTCTCGGGCTATATATAGTCCATGGGGTTGCAAAAGAGGTGAACATGACTTAATGATTAAACAACCACCACAACACAGAAGTCCCAGGTATATCCTGTAATAATTCTGGTTTGCTAGTAATGCCCTTCTTGTACTGTCTTCTCTGTAGGTAGGTATATGTGCCATGAAGAGGGGAGAAAGCTAGATACACAGAGAGAGAGATCTGAAATAGTCAGTAGGAAAATGGTTGATTTAAGGAAATGTAGTAGCATGAAGGGCCCCATTGAGTGTAGTGACAGATAGAAACCCCTCTGTGATTCCCCTGCCAGTCTCTGCCCATCATCTCAGCGGCAGTGTCCTTGCATTTGTCCCAAGTGCCCTATAACTTACACTAGGGTTCTTCCAATGAAGGCCTCTAGTCCTCTTTCTATAACCGAAATTCAGATTTTATGATTCCTTTGTTATAAGTTCTCCTAAAGAACAAATTAATGGATTAATTGAATAGTTCTCAGATATGAGTAGCTTTTACTGGTTGAACTCTTACCTTTTTCAAAGTAGCTGAGCATTGTTCACACTAGAGAAAAGAAAAAAAAATTCAACATTTGGAAAATTCAGGCATCATATGAGAGCCTGAGAGGGAGAAACAATGTTTTGGAATAGGCATTAGTTCTCACCTGTGGGAAGTCATGCTTGAGTCCAGACCTTCAGTCAGTTCAGTTCAGTTGCTCAGTCATGTCCGACTCTTTGCGACCCCATGGACTGCAGCATGCCAGGCCTCCCTGTCCATCGCCAACTCCTGGAGTTTACTCAAACTCATGTCCATTGACTGGTGATGCCATCCAACCATCTCATCCTCTGTTGTCCCCTTCTCCTCCTGCCCTCGATCTTTCCCAGCATCAGGGTCTTTTCAGATGAGTCAGTTCTTCGCATGAGGTGGCCAAAGTACTGGAGTTTCAGCTTCAACATCAGTCCTTCCAATGAATATTCAGGACTGATTTCCTTTAGGATGGACTGGTTGGACCCCCTTGCAGTTAAGAGACTCTCAAGAGTCTTCTCCAACACCACAGTTCAAAAGCATCAGTTCTTCAGTGCTCAGCTTTCTTTATAGTCCAACTCTTACATCTTTGGGATGATATTAAAGCAGAATCTGGTAGGTCTTCAGCGTCCATGAAACAGACACTTTTTTTTTTTCTTTTTCTTCCCTCTAAATACAGTTCAACCCCGGACAATACATTGAGTTGGCCAATAAGTTCATTCTGGTTTTTCTGCAACATCTTACAGTAAAGCCTGAATTAACTTTTTGACCAATCCAATATATAAAACAAACATTAAAATAGTCTTTAATAATATCAATAACAACAACAACAAAAGACTCTTAGAGAAGAAGACAGCCATAATAAATCATGGGCTTACCCCACGCATGTCAGCAATAGCTATGTTGGAAACTCAGACTTTCACCCCTTTTGGATAGTTACAACCCCCACCAAAGTGATAGCAGTTGAGACTACATGGCCTAGAATTCCATACCTCCTTGAAAATAAGGAGCCATCCAATCCCTCCTCATTTCCCCATTGGAGAGGTGTCAGAGCAGACATAGTGAGGGAGTCATGACTTTCATCCTGCTGCAGTGAGTTTCCTTTCCCTACTACCTGCTCTATGTCAGTGGAAATAATACAGGAGGCAGTAATCAGGCATTCCAACCCCTCTCATCCAGGAAGTTATCAGTGAAGGCCTAGTGGAGAACCAAAACTCCTACCACACCCAGAAGTAATACGGAGTACTGCCTGCCTTGGGTGTAGTACAAAGAAAGGCAAGCAGTGAACCTGAATTTCTATCCAAGCCTAATAGAGATGAGATGCCACTCTCATTCCCTTGCTCAAGAAGTGCCAGAGGCAGTCAGCTAAAAGAAATTTAAATAAAATGTAGACTTTCAAAATATAATAACTAAAATGTCAAAGATTCAATTGAAAGTCACTCATCATATCGAGAATCTAGAAGGTGTCAAATTAGATAAAAATGACAATGAATATATTCCAACCCAGGGATGATAGAGACTCAAGAACCTAGAAAGTATCAAATGAGATTTAAAAAAAAAAGAAAAGAATAGATTCCAAAACAGATGATAGACTTTAGAATTACTTGACAAAGCTGTCATCATAAACATGCTTCAGAAAGCAATTACAAACAAAAAAAACAATGAAAATATACCAACAGCAAATTATCAGATGTCTTGGCCAACAAGAGAATCTGGTGGAAGTTTTAAAACTAAAAAATATAACTGAAATAAAAACTTAGTGATGAACTCAACAATAGGATGGAAGAAACAGAGTAAAGAATCACTGAACTTAAGGATAGGACAATACCAGTGACTCAGTCTGAATAGAAAGAAAGAAAACTGAAATTTTAAAATAAACAGAGCCTCAGGGACCTACAGAACTATAGCAGAATGTCTTAACACTCGTGACATCAGATTTCCAGAAGGAGAGGAAAAAGAGTTCCCATATATCCCCTGTCTTCACAAATGCATAACACCCCATCCCCCACCCCCGCCCCATATAGACATCCTTGAGAATATTCCTTGTGTGCTTGAGAAGAATGTGTATTTTGTTGCTGTTAGATGACATGCTCTCAATGAATTTCTTAGTTCCACTTGGTCTAAAGTATGTTTCAAATCTAACATTTCCTTGTTAATTTTCTGTCTGGATGATCTACCCATTATTGAAAGTGGGGTATTGAACTCTCTTCTACTAGTATTGTATTGTTGTCTATTTCTTCCTTCAGATCTGTAAGGGTTCAAAATACTGAGATGGTCGAAAGTAGGGTGTATGTATATTTACAATTATTATATCCTCTTAATTAATTGACCCAGTTATAATGGTCATTTTTGTCTCTTGTTATCATTTTTGGCTCCAAGTCCATTTCATATGATGCAAGTGTAGCTATCTCTGATCTCTTTTCCTTCTGCTGCTGCTGCTAAGTCACTTCAGTCGTGTCCGACTCTGTGTGACCCCATAGACGGCAGCCCACCAGGCTCCCCCATCCCTGGGATTCTCCAGGCAAGAATACTGGAGTGGGTTGCCACTTCCACAGAATATCTTTTGCTGTCTTTTCATTTTGAGCCTATGTATGTCCTGAAAGCTAAAGTGAGTTAGTTTCTTGTACGCTGCAAATAGTTGAGACTTTTTTATTCTTTTAATCTATCCAGCCATTGTATATCTTTTGACTGGAAAGTGTAATCCATTAACATTAAATAATTATTGACGTGTAAGGACTTATCAATCCATTTTGTTGTTTTCTTGATGTTCTGTACTTCTGTTTCTGTTTTCTTCCTTTCTTGCTGTCTTCCTTTATAAATTGATGCTTTTCCATAGTGATATCCTTTGATTCCATTCTGCTTTTCCTTTCATGTAACTATTGTAGATTTTTGCCTGTGATTCCCATAAGACTTACATAAAATGTCTTAGGCATATAACATTTACTTTACACTGATGACAACTTCTATCACATATACAAACTCTATCCTTTTATTCCCCTCTTTTATAATTTTAATGTCACTTGTTACAACTTTTAACATTGTGTATCCATTAACACAGTGTTTAAGCTATAGCTCTTTTTAACACATTTTTAAACTTTTCCACTAGGATAAGAAATTAACGCATCACCATGTTATGACATTAATGTATTCTGTGATTATTCTTTTTGTTGTTGTTGCTGTTCTATGATGTTGCTAAAACTTTCTAAGTAAAATCTAGAGGTCTCCTAGGTCTGATTTTGTTCATGGATAGCTGTTCAATCATTGCTCTTTGTGGTGAAATGGGGAGACTGGCTTCTCCTACTTCAGCATTTTCCCACAATCTGGAAGTTTCTATTGGCATATCTTCAAGCTCCGATTCTGTCTTCAGACATGTCAGGCCTGCTAATAAGCCCATCAAAGGCAGTCTCCATTTCTGTGACAGTGTTTTCTTATCTCTAGCATTTCTTTTCAACTTTGACTTTTCTCTTAAAATTTTCTTTTGTTTATATTGTTTGTCTGTTCTTGAATGTTGTCTACTTTTTAAATCAAAACCTTTAGTGTATCAATCATAGTTTTTAAAAATTTCTGGCCTGATAATTCCAACATTTCTGCCATATCTGACTTTGGTTCCAATGCTCATTCAGTCTCTCCAGATTTTGTTTTCTGCCTTTTAGTATGCTTTGTAATTTTTAATTGAAAAGTAGACACGATATGCTGGGTAAAATAAATTGCAGTGAATAAGCCTTTAACAATGTAATGGCATGGTGGGTGGGGAAGTGTGCCTTTACTCTATGATTAGGTATCAGGCTTTTTGTAAGACTGTGTCCTGGGCTATCAGTTTCACTAGTGCCTTTCAGTTGTTAGTGTTTTGTTAATTCCCTTTTTACATGGCACAGTATGGCCAGGAGGAGGCTGAAGGTATTTATTTACCTTCCCCAACGTGGAAAACTAGAGAAAGCTGAATCTGATTATTTCCCTTCCCTTCTGTTTAAGTAAGTTCAGAAGAAACCCCAATAGAATCTAGTGAAATAGTTTCTCCTGAAAGTGGCTTTGTTCAGTTCAGTTTCAGTTCAGTTGCTCAGTCGTGTCCGACTCTTCACGACCCCATGAATTGCAGCACTCCAGGCCTCCCTGTCCATCATCAGTTCCTGGAGTTCACTCAGATTCATGTCCATTGAGTCAGTGATGCCATCCAGCCATCTCATCCTCTGTCATCCCCTTCTCCTCCTGCCCCCAATCCCTCCCAGCATCAGAGTCTTTTCCAATGAATCAACTCTTCGCATGAGGTGGCCAAAGTACTGGAGTTTCAGCTTCAGCATCATTACTTCCAATGAACACCCAGGACTGATCTCCTTCAGAATGGATTGGTTGGATCTCCTTGCAGTCCAAGGGACTCTCAAGAGTCTTCTCCAACACCACAGTTCAAAAGCATCAATTCTTTGGCGCTCAGCCTTCTTCACAGTCCAACTCTCACATTCATACATGACCACAGGAAAAACCATAGCCTTCACTAGATGGACCTTGGTCAGCAAAGTAATGTCTCTGCTTTTGAATATGCTATCTAGGTTGGTCATAACTTTTCTTCAAGGAGTAAGCGTCTTTTAATTTCATGGCTGCAGTCACCATCTGCAGTGATTTTGGAGCCCCCAAAAGTAAAGTCTGACACTGTTTCCACTGTTTCCCCATCTATTTCCCATGAAGTGATGGGACTGGATGAATGTTGAGCTTTAAGCCAACTTTTTCACTCTCCTCTTTCACTTTCATCAAGA
>SJYX01019403.1:208363-227735 GCA_006410675.1 Oreotragus oreotragus | reverse complement strand
TTTTTTTTACAAACGTGCAAAAGCCTTCAACAGAAGCAAGATAGACTTTTCAACAAAGGGTGCTGAGGCAACTGAACAATCATTGTCAAAAAGTGAACCTAACCCGAAGTCTCATATCTAATTAAAAAAAAAAAAAACAAACTGAAAATGGTTCACAGAATTTATTTAAAATTATAAAATTTTCAAAAAAAACATGGTAGAAAATTTTCAGAGTCTAGGAACAGGTAAAGAGTTTTTTGACCTAATAGAAAAATCACAACCAAATTAGCAAAAGATCAACTAATTAGACTATAAAATTAAAACTTTCCCCCTGTGAAAGATATTTTATAAGGATGAAAAGGCAAGTTACAGACAAGGAGAAAATTTTTTCAAGCCACCTATTTGACAAAAGACTAATTCTAGAATATTTAATGAACTCTCAAAATTCATTATAAAAATTATATTAGAAAATAGGACAAACAGAAGAAAAGAATATATTGATGACAAGTAAACACACAAAAAGACATTCAACATCATAAGCCATTAAGGAAATGCAATTAAACCACAAAAAGATATTGCTCTAAACCTCAGGGTGGGTAAAACAACAAAAAGATAGTAGTGATAATAGCAAATGCTGGAGAGAATGTGGAGAAACCAGACCACTCACACAGTGCTGCCAAGAATAAACAGTGGTGAGCCACAGTGCAAAACATATTTTGGACTTTCCTTCAAAAAATAAATAAGCCTGTGACTTCTATGTGGCCCAGCAATTACACTTCTGCAAATTTATCCCTCAAAATTTATCCTCCCCAAAATGAAAACCTATGTTCACTCAGAAATATATATATATATATACGTATTTATAGTAATGTTATTTGTAATAGCCCCAAACTGGACACAATCTTGATATCCACCATCAGGTGAATGATTAAATGAACTGTGGTACATCCATACCAAAAAATATTACTCAGCAGTGGAAAAGAACAAACTATGGATACGTATAGGATGACTCTCCACAGAATTATTCTGAATGAAAAAACCCAGCCCCATGATTCCACATATGTAATATTTTTGAAATCACAGAATCAGAGAAATGGAAAAGATTAGTGATTTCAGGGTCCCAGGATGGTAGGGATGGGAAGTAAGTGTGGGGATCACTATAAAAGGGCAATTTGAGGGATACTTGGGTTGATGGAAACCTCTATGTCTTTACTAAATCACTATCACTATTCTGGTTATCATATTGTGCTATAGGTTTGTGAGACATTACCATTGGAGAAATCTGGGTAAGAAGTATATGTGATCTTCTTACATGATTTCTTACACATTCATATGAATCTCTAGTCATCTTGCTACTGCTACGTCACTTCAGTCATGTCCGACTCTGTGTGACCCCATAGATGGCAGCCCACCAGGCTCCCCTATCCCTGGGATTCTACAGGCAAGAATACTGGAGTGGGTTGCCATTTCCTGCTCCAATTCATGAAAGAGAAAAGTGAAAGTGAAGTCGCTCAGTCTGTCCGACTGTTAGCGACCCCATGGACTGCAGCCCACCAGGCTACTCCATCCATTGGATTTTCCAGGCAAGAGTACTGGGGTGGGGTGCCATTGCCTTCCCCGTCTAGTCATCTTAAAATAGTTTATTTAGAAACAGAAGAGAGGGAAGCATACTAAAAAAATAAAATAAAAGCAAGACAAAACAAACAACAGGGCAGAAAAAATTTCCTAAGAGACTTCAGTGTGGAAGATAGTAAACCCCTTCATCAATTGCAATCTGATTCTGATTTCTACATACAGATCATGTAGAATTTAGAAATCCCTGGCAAGCCTGAGATACTTTCCTTTTAGGACCGAGCAACCTCACCCTGTGATAGCATTCTTGGAGTTCGTCTCTGAACAGGTCAACAATTTTTCTGGATTCAAATTTTGACATGTCCTTTTAGGATGATGAGCAAGCTACTTGGGCTTCCTACTATTCCAGCATCCTACTTGTAAAACAGTCAGCAACATGCCCAGATCTACTGAGAGCATGCCCTTGTCAACCTTCCAAGTTTATTGATATTTACATTTATGATACAAGTTTTTTGAGAGCCTCTTTTTCTGCTGCCTGGTGTTTGCTTTCATAGGAGAAAGGCCAGACAATTGAGAAGAAAGCAGGCAGCACTCATGCTGGATTTATTGGCACAGCACACTGAAGAGCAAGCAAACCACCAAACAGAGGATATTGATAAGGAGACTAAATTCATTTGAAATCACTAAGACTCAGTTAGGGGCATATTGTATTAAGTGAAATGCCATTACTGAAGGGCCCAGGGAAAGATTGTATGCCAAGTCATGAGAGCTTTTCAGCTCACTGGATGGCTGCCATTGCACCCACGCACTACATTTGATGGTTTGAAAGTAGAGATAATTTCTGCGTAGATCATAAAGGGACTTGAAAATAGCTGAGTCCCTAGGAGCACAGGCAAGAGCTGAATTGTCTGTGAGTGAGAACATTCAAGAAAGAATCCCTCTGCAGTTAAAAAAAAAAAAAGAAAAAGAAAAAATATATCAAGTGGGTATGAATCCCCACTTTTCATAAAGGCTTCCTTTCATTGTAATGGTGGTATGTTAGCGTATTTTTAAAACTCCACACTGAGGACCATCATTCGTGTCTGTGATGGCTTTTCTGCAAAGCATTTTACTTTTTCTAGAGAATACGGCAATGGAACTGAGATTTATTTAATACAGTTTAACCATTTTTAGTTAGAACGTTCTCCCAGCTGAAAGTTCCCCACTCAGGTCATAAGAGCAGCTTAGGGTCTTTTCTTGCTGCAAGAACGAGTTTGTTGCCTGCCAGGAATCAGAGAAGATTCAGAAAATCTGTTTTCTTCTAAGCAGCTTCCTAGCACTTCCTCGAAGGTTGTTTGAGGTTTCCTTGCTTGATGTCTCTCACACTGCCCTTGCACTGTTAATCCTGGGGAGCAAGGACATACTGTAAACACGAGTCCATTTCAGTGATGTGTATAAATCTTGTTCAGGTTATTCAGACTAAGGCAGCCCCTTATCTAACAAGCACCAGAGCAGACTTTTGAAAACACTTTTCACCTGTGACAGTAACAGCCCAGTTTTGTCCTCACCAACAATGGAATAAATGCAATATCTCATGTCAGCTAACTCCATGTCTTATTTATGCCAAATTCTTTTGGGTTCAGCACTTTAAGACTGGCTTTGCATTAGTGTTTTATTCTAGGACAGACTCCTAGAATAGCATTGCCCTGAAAAGAAAGGAGAGATTTTTCTTTTAAGTAAAATTCTATAATGACCAAAGTAGACAGATTTGTCTTTGCTGTGTTATTTTACCTTAACTACATTGTATGTTAATCTGGAGAAATCATGCTTTGACGCTATGATAATAAGTATGTTGAAAACTACCAGAATTATGCCAAAACAGTACGAGATGATTCAGGTAGTCAGCAAACAGGACTAATTGCTGGTTGGGGAAAGATCAAGGGTTATTCACTGCCCACTGAGTGTTTCTGCCTAAAAATAAGCTTCTTTACAAGTTCAGTTCAGTTCAGTTCAGTCGCTCAGTCATGTCCGACTCTTTGCGACCCCATGAATCACAGCATGCCAGGCCTCCCTGTCCATCACCAATGCCCGGAGTCTTCCCAAACCCATGTCTATTGAGTCGGTGATGCCATCCAGCCATCTCATCCTCTGTCATCCCCTTCTCCTCCTGCCCTCAATCTTTCCCAGCATCAGGGTCTTTTCCAATGAGTCAACTCTTTGCATGAGGTGGCCAAAGTACTGGAGTTTCAGCTTTAGCATCATTCCTTCCAAAGAAATCCCAGGGTTGATCTCCTTCAGAATCAGCCAGAGACTGGTTGGATCTCCTTGCAGTCCAAGGGACTCTTAGGGGTCTTCTCCAACACCACAGTTCAAAAGCATAAATTCTTCTGCACTCAGCTTTCTTTATAGTCCAACTCTCACATCCATACATGACCACTGGGAAAACCATAGCCTTGACTAGATGGACCTTTGCTGACAAAGTAATATCTCTGCTTTTTAATATGCTGTCTAGGTTGTCTTAATATAACTTTCCTTCCAAGGAGTAAGTATGTNCAACTCTCACATCCATACATGACCACTGGGAAAACCATAGCCTTGACTAGATGGACCTTTGCTGACAAAGTAATATCTCTGCTTTTTAATATGCTGTCTAGGTTGTCTTAATATAACTTTCCTTCCAAGGAGTAAGTATGTGCATGCTAATGCAAGGTCCGAATAGAATTATGGAGACATTTCCTTCTTTGTGGCCACAAATGCACATGGCTAGTCTTTTGGCAACAGGATCATATTTTTTTTTCTTGATACCTCTGAAGCACCAAAAGGAACTTTACTGAACTGCCTATTTCAAAATAGATTACAATTTGCAAATGTTTGTAAAACTATCAGAGACCTGATTTGCAAATAGATGTTTCAGTATATCAAATTAATAGCAAATGTATCAATTTCAAAATACCTATGTACACTTTCATTAATTGTGAAACTTTTTTTTGAAGAAGAAGGCGCAAGTTTTGGAAAAAGAGAGAAAAGCCTAGAATGACTTGTACTTATTCCTCTCATTTATGCTCTACATAACATCTAACTGAGTTTTCATCGTTGAGATCTGATCATATTACTTTCTTGGCAGAACTCTTCAACTGCTGCCCACTTCCTTCCGGATTAAAGCTAATCTCCTTTGAGTAGTAACCTTGTCTACCCATCAGGGTCTGATTTCTGTCTAATTCTGCCTGTTAGGGTCTGATTTCTGTCTAACCCTGTCGTCTTTTTCCCAGGTGTTTCCCTGGATGACCCAGAAGCACTGAACTACCAGTCTAGAGGTGTCATGCCTTCTTTGGCCTTCGCGTTTTTGTGTTTGTCTAGAAGGCCTTCCCATTACTCAGTTGGAAAACTGTTTATTCAAATCTGAGTGTAAATATGGTTCCACTCTGGAAGCCTTCCCTAGGGTCACCAGCAGGCTTTCCTTCATCTATGATGTAACCCTACTGTATTTTGTGCATCTACATAATATGTCATTACAAATACTCATGGATATATCTGTTTGCCAACTAGAATATGGACTTCCTGAGAGAAGGAACCGTGTATTTTCATCTTTGTTTCTCTGGCACTTAGTACAGTGTCTGGTATATGTAAGTTCTCAAAAATTTTTTTGAATGTGTCAATGAATAAATGAATCAATTAATGATAGTAGCTATAGAGAGAATAAATTTATTGTTTTAAACACAAAGCTGAGAAATAACAATAGAGATGAAGAGAAAAGAAGGCAAGTGTCTAATCTCCTCATTTAGTAATTTGCAGTGTATTTTAGGGAGGCTTAAAGCCCATTCCCAGAGCTGCTGGTGTGGTACTCTTCCTCAACACTGTGACCCAGGCTTACATTTTCTCAGAGGTACAATGGCATCATTGTCCTCTTCGTCCTCATCATCATGAATACATCACAACATCACATTGTTCTTTAGTTCAGACTCTGTTCACTCACTAAGACAAAGTAAAGGAAACATTTACACAAGTTCATGGCTCAAAGAAAATCATTTTCCCCCAGTTTGCAAGGAGAATCAACTTGCAGAAGCAAAATAAATGAGTCTTTTGGCAGAGCCAAAGAAATCGACATGTCCAGATACATGCTTTTGTCAGCCTTTAAAATAAACAAAGTATTATTTCAGCATGATGGCTTAATGTTTGAGTCCTTTGGACTACATCCTGTGAAGGGAACTGTGTCTGACCTAGGCAGTGTGATCTACAGCAAAATGATCGGAAGCTATTAGTGCTTCCTAATGCCCTTTTGGCATGCTCATAGTCAAATTATTCATGGTCTTCATTTTGAAAGAGAATTTATTTAAATATTTGCTTAATGGCTGTACCCAAAGACAGTTTTCACACCTACCTCACAGTAATGTTGGTAGAAAAGAAAGAATTAGTCGCTCAGCTGTGTCTGACTCTGCAACCCCATAGACTGTAGCCTGCCAGGCATCTCTGTCCATGGAATTCTCCAGGCAAGAATAGTGGAATGGGTTGCCATTTCCTACTCAAAAGGCTCTTCCTGACCCAGGGATCAAACCCCAGTCTCCTGAATTGTAGGCAGCTTCTTAAGAAATGTAAAAATGAAAATTGACATAGGGTTTGATTTCTTTCTTAGAACAATTTGTGTTAAAATGTTCAGTGTTGAAGATAATGACTGAGCAAAATTATATTAACAGTTGGAGTGCCCAGAGGGTAAAGCATGCTGGATATGCAGATTTTCTGTTGTGTTTCCAGTCAGTTCAGTTGCTCAGTCATGTCCCAGTCTTTGTGACCCCAAGGAATGCAGAATGCCAGGCTTCCCTGCCTTCTTGTGTTTCCAAGAGAGCAGTGATTAGCAGAGCAGACCTGGGAATTAATTGCTTGGGTTCAAAAATGTGCTCTGCCACTTCTTTCCTGTGTGAGCTTGGAAACTGTATTAACTTCTCTGCAACTTCAGTCTTCATTGAAAAAATAAAATAAGAAGCATTCATCTTCATTGTGACATCTGTCATATTACAGCCTGAAACAAAAAACCAAAACCATGTGCCTCTATATGTAGTTATAAACTATCCTCCCATATTTTGAATCAAGAGGAAGAAAAAGTTAATAAAAGTTCTACACTCAAATAACCATGATGACATTTCATCAATGAATTTGATAAAGTTGCAAAATTAATTTATTTGTAATTCTGTAAATACAAAATTAATATACAAATATCTGTTTTATTTCTACACACTAACAATAACTATCAGAAATAGAGCTTAAGGAGACAATCCAATTTACCGTTGCATTAAGAAGAGTAAAATACCTAGGGATAAACCTACCTAAGGAAGTAAAAGATCTATATTTGTTAATAGAAAATATAAGACATTATTGAAAGAAATTGAAGATGACCAAAAAGATGGAAAGATATAGTGTACATGGAATGGAAGAATTAATATTGTTAACATGACCATACAACTCAAGGCAATCTACAAAGTAAGTGCAATTTCCTACAAAAATACAAAGGGATTTTTCACAAAACTAGAAAAAATAATTTAAAAATTTTTATGGAAACACAAAAGACCACAAATAGCTAAAACAATCTTGAGAAAGAACAGAGGTGGAGAAATCATACTTCCTGACTTAAGACTGTAATGCAAAACTACAGAAATACAGTAATCAAGAGTCTGGTACTGGTACAGAATATAGATTAATAGAACAGGATTGAGAGCCTCAAAATAAACCCATGCACTTATGGTCAATTAATCTATGACAAAGAAGGCAGGAATACACAATGAAGAGAAGACAGTCTGTTCAATAAGTGATGTTAGGAAATCTGGACAGCTGCATGTGAAACAATGAAATTAGAACATTTTGTCACACCATATACAAACATAAATCCAAAATGGATTAAAGGCCGAAATATAAGACTAGAAACCATAACATTCCTAAAAGAAAACAGGCAAGACACTGACTTAAATTGTACAGATATTTATTTTTGGATCTATCTCCTAAAGCAAAGAAAATAAAAGCAAAAATAAATAAAAACAAAACTAGACAAATTTAAAGCTTTTGCACAGTAAAGGAAACATTTGAAGAAAAAGACAACCTACTAAATGGAAGGAAATATATGCAAATAATACACTCAATAAGGGGTTAATATCCAGAATACATAAACAGCTAATACAACTCAACATAAAAAGAAAAAACTCATTGAAAATGGGCAGGCAGATGACCTGACTGGACATTTTTACAAAGAGAAAATATAGGTGGCCAACAGGTACATGGCAGGATGTTCAACGTCAGTAATTTTCAGGAAAATGCAAATCAAAACCACAATGAGGTATCACTTCAAACCCGTAGAATGGCTTTCATCAAAAAGAACACAATTAATAAATGTTGGTGAGGTTGTGGAGAAAAGAGAACCCTTGTCTGCTGTTGGAGGGGATGTAAATTGATACAGCCACTATGGAACACAGTATGAAGGTTTCTCAAAAAGAAAAAAAATAGAAATATCATATGGCTCAGCAGTTCCACTCATATATCTAAAAAAAAAAAAATACTAACTCACACAGATATATGCATCCCAATGTTCATAGAAGCATTATTTACAATTTTCAAGATATGAAAGTAACCTAAGGGTCTATCAACCGATGAATAAAGAAAATGTGGCGTGCATACATACAATGGAGTATTACTCAGTCATCAATTTTTTTTTTACATTTGCAACAATATGGATCAACTTGGAGGGTGTTATGCTAAGTGAAATATCAGACATAGAAAGATAGATACTGGATGATAGATACCACATGTGGAATCTAAAAAATAAAACTGGTGAATAAGACAAAAAAGAAACAGACTCATTGATGTAGAGAACAACCTAGTGGTTACCAGTGGGAAGATGGGAGGGGGAAGGGGCATCATAAGGGTAGGAGGTGAAGATGTACAAGCTACATCTTATACACTAGGTGTGTAATCTAGGTAAGCTACAAGGATATATTGTAGAGAACAGGGAATATAGGCGGTATTTTGCGGTAACTATTAATGAAACTTGGGTTTCCCTGGTGGTTCAGATGGTAAAGAGTCTGCCTGCAATGAGGGAGACCTGGATTTGATCCCTGGGTTGGGAAGATCCCCTGGAGGAGGGCATGGAAATTCACTCTAGTATTTTTGCCTGGAGAATCCCATGGACAGAGGAGCCTGGCGGGCTACAGTGCAGGGGGTCGCAAAGAGTCAGAGATGACTGAATGATTAAGCACAGCACATATGTGTGCTGTGCTTATTAGCATGTGCACTGGGCTTAGTCACTCAGTCATGTCCAACTTTTTGTGACTCCATGGACTGTAGCCAGCCAGACTCCTCTGTCCATGGGATTCTCCAGGCAAGAATACTGGAGTAGGTTGCCATTTCTTCCTCCAGGGGATCTTCCCAACCCAGGGATCAAATCCGGGTCTGCGGCATTGCAAGCAGATTCTTTACCATCTGAGCTACCAGGGAAGCCCAAATATGACTATACTTCAGTTTTAAAAAAGAAACAAAACAAAACACATGCTCCAAGTCATCCAGTCTATTAGTTCACCATTGTCAACCCTCATAAACCCACCAGGGGAGGACATATTGTCCTCATGGTCCCAGAACCTCAGGCTGCTTGGAAATTATTGTTCCCATCATATATAATGCAAGGTCATAAAACAACAAACAGAAACCTGTCTTTACTTAAAATTTTCATATTTTGCTCACATGCATTTTTTGACTTAATATTTATTTTTTAAAATATTTCATTAAAATATAATTTATCTTGATTATTGATTTTTTTGTGCACTTACCTCTCCTGAATCTCAATCCCACTCATAGGTTATCATGAGAATGAAATGAAATAATTAATGGCAAACCCATAAAACTGTGCCTGACACATACTTAATGCTTGATAGTATTGCTATTAAAATTGTTTTTAATACAATCACACAGGCATTTAAACCATAGATTTTTTTTTTTGACCCTTTGGTTTTAGGCCTTTGTGAGGTAATCTTCAATATCCTGGTATTATTCTTTAATTCTCCTGAGTTCTGTTGATTTATAAGTACCAAGCTGACCATATCAGCTAATTGTAGGTCCCATTTTGTATCTTTTAGACAGAAACATTGTACAAATACCTTAATTTCTACCTTTTGTCTTTCTGATCAGACCTGACATTCATTTGAATTGAAGAGGTGGGTTGATTTAGTCTGACACTCAAGTTCATGCTTTCTCACTGAATTGATCATTTGAGCCAATTGACCTGCCATTTCAGTCATAACAGTTGAGCCAGGTATTTGTGCAGATTTAGAGTTGAGGCCGATGCCTGTCTTGTGAAGTTTAGTGAGGAGGATGTCACTAGAAAATATAGCTAGCTGACAGCTGGTCTCTCCAATCACACTGCTCTTTGGATCTTTGCAAAGTGATGTCAATGATGGTTATGCCCTAACTTGAATGTCCCTGACCCCTGTAAACAGTGCACTCTGGGGCCTTCTGCCACCTTCTAAAAACCGATCTACTTGACCATACTTCAGTACTGATTATACCTGGGAATGTGACACATGAGGTATTTAAAAAGTGTTTCCAATAACAACTTTGTCTAAATAATTTTGCAGTATGATATAAGCCATAAAACAACTGCACGGCTGATTCCAACATACACAAAGCATATGATAAACAAACAAAAGTGAATAAATTCAAAAGAAAACTTAACTGATGTTGTTTTAAATTCAGTGATATTTTGGGGATGTTTAAGCATTCCTACTGGGGAAGGCAATGGCACCCCACCCCAGTACTCTTGCCTGGAAAATCCCATGGATGGAGGAGCCTGGTTGGCTGCAATCCATGGGGTCTCTGAGTCGGACATGGCTGAGCAACTTCACTTTCACTTTTCACTCTCATGCATTGGAGAAGGAAATGGCAACCCACTCCAGTGTTCTTGCCTGGAGAATCCCAGGGACAGGGGAGCCTGGTAGGCTGCCGCCTATGGGGTCGCACAGAGTCGGACATGACTGAAGTGACTTAGCAGCAGCAGCATCAAGCATTCCTACAACCAGTATACTACTGAGAAGACTCAATTTTAGTAACTGCATGAGAATATTATTAGCCAAGCCCACACAATATTAAAATAAGTTAAAATATGTGCAAAATTTATGAGAGAATGTCAGGTGTAATGCTTGATAAAGTAAGCTTAATACTTAAGAAATTTATCTTCTGGCTAAATAACCAACTCTTCCAATTCTGAGTTCAAGTATAATTTTAGAAACTCTTTCTGTTTCTAAAAGTCATTCTTTTATTAATGAGATCAACTCTAGGTGAGCGGAGAGAAGTAACTTCCTAAAGCATCTGTGAAGAAAAACAAGATCCTTAAAACACCAGAAATCAGCACACCATGTTAAAACAAAACCCTGAGAGGCAGGTTTGTGTTGTTCTTTCCTGGGGAAAGAGGTGAAAAATCAGTCCTCCGAAATATCTTTTGATTTTTATTCATTCAGTCCTTTNAAGTAGCTTCCTAAAGCATCTGTGAAGAAAAACAAGATCCTTAAAACACCAGAAATCAGCACACCATGTTAAAACAAAACCCTGAGAGGCAGGTTTGTGTTGTTCTTTCCTGGGGAAAGAGGTGAAAAATCAGTCCTCCGAAATATCTTTTGATTTTTATTCATTCAGTCCTTTTTTTTTCCCCCTTTTGAAAAGTTGTGAAATTTGCAAATAAATGTTAAAGAATTTGGAGCTGATAAAAGAGGGCCATTACTCGAGAGCTTCTCCTTTACTCCTGGCAGTGTCACGTTGTTACATTGTCTAGTGTGTCAGTTGCTCAGTTGTGTCTGACTCTTGACTGCATGGACAGTAGTCCACCAGAGTCTTCTGTCCATTGAATTCTCAAGGCAAGAATACTGCAATGGGTTGCCATTCCCTTCTCCAGATGACTTCATGACCAAGGGATTGAATCCGGTCTCCTGCATTGGAGGCAGATTCTTTACCAATTGAGCCACCAGGGAAGCCCGAATATTACATTGTACACTATATTTATTATCAGGCTGAACTTCAGTAACAACACATCTCCAAGGAGTCCAGAGAGCAGATTTCCATTGGCTAACTGGTCACACACTGCAGCTTCCAGCTGAAATAGTTCTGTGAACCAGCAAGGCAATGAATGAAGAGAAAATCTGCCTCTGCAGTATGACTCAGCCTATCTCTCATTTGTAACCCAATTATCCTTCCCAGTGTCCACAAAGCAGGAGGGTATGAACTCAAACAGCTAAGGTAAACTAAGGACTGATGTATGGCACAATCATCCATCATAAATTAAAAACCACAAAAGACATGTTTAACCTTGTGAAGTCACATTGTTTTCAGGACCACTGGTAATTTTTAGATGATTGCAGCCATGAAACTAAAAGATCCTTACTCTTTGGAAGGAAAGTTATGACCAACTTAGGTATCATATTCAAAAGCAAAGTCATTACTTTGCCAACAAAGTTCTGTCTAGTCAAGGCTATGGTTTTTCCTGTGGCCAAGTATGGTTGTGAGAGCTGGACTGTGAAGAAAGCTGAGCACCAAAGAATTGATGCTTTTGGACTGTGATGTTGAAGACTCTTGAGAGTCCCTTGGACTGCAAGGAGATCCAACCAGTCCATTCTGAAGGAGATCAACCCTGGGATTTCTTTGGAAGGAATGATGCTAAAGCTGAAACTCCAGTACTTTAGCCACCTCATGAGAAGAGTTGACTCATTGGGAAAGACTCTGATGCTGGGAGGGATTGGGGGCAGGAGGAGAAGGGGACAACAGAGGATGTGATGGCTGGATTGCATCACAGACTCGATGGACGTGAGTCTGAGTGAACTCCGGGAGTTGATGATGGACAGGGAGGCCTGGCGTGTTGCAATTCACAAAGAGTTGGACATGGCTGAGCGACTAAACTAAACTGAATATCTAGACTTTTGGCACACTGTCTAAAACCAGGGGTTTGGCATGTACTTCTTTCTTATGGGCCTGAGTGGGTGAGAAAGATTGAGGAATTCAGGGCTTTCATGAGCCATGCATTTGAAAATCCCAGTTCCTCATTTTTCTGAAGAAGTAAGGCATTCTGATGCAAATTTGGAAACATAAGGAAATGTCTGAGATTGATTTTATATCTGTCATATTTCTTTTCAGTCACTTCAATTATGCAACCAAATATCAACAACAGGAATCTAAAAAATGCAATTATTTGGCTAACCTTTACTGAAATAGCTCAACTCTTTTCTGGTGATTGGTGATTGGGTAAAGGATCACCATTATTGTAGAACAGCATTCCTGGTGAAACAGTATTATAAGATACTTGAGGTGGTAATCATGCCTATGAAATTTAAATAGAACCATTGAACTTCTTCATAACTGCTCTGCATCTCTTACCTCTTCATGTAATTATTTTAAAAGCTGTCATGTCAAAGATTAGCATCATTTGTAGACATCAGCTCAATATTAGCTTCTGTTGCTCCAAAGTTAACTCTTCTTTCTGTCTCTTTCATAGTATTTGTGTCATTCCCTTTCCTCTTGTCTCATCCTTCTTTTACTTTCATTGTCTTCAAATTTTTTTTTACTCAATATATTTTTTATGCTACTATAGTTTCTTGAAACCCATCTTAATACTTCCTACAAAATGAAGATGATCAATAACTTGTCTGCTTGCCAATTTTAAGTAAATGAAATAATTTCAAAATTGCAGAAAATAGCTGTTGAGGTGTGACTGCCAGATGATGGAGTTTAGATGAGGGAATGCAAATCTGTTTATAGAGAATGAAATCTTTAGATGGATTTCTGTATTCAGTAGAATTACCTGAAGCTCTTCCATCAATATTAGGTATTGAATATGACCTTTTTTGAGGAATACTTTATTGAATGGACAGTTGACATTACTTTGGGTCACATGGGTTACAAGGCAGTATACTTACTGTAAGCATTAAAGGCTTTTGGAGAAGGAAATGGGTAGCCTCGGAGGATAACAGCTCTCAATATTCATGGCCAGAGGCCAGAATGTCAGAAAGAAAGTGATCACCTACCTTTTCAACAGTGGCTACCCCAATGGGGATGGAAGGCCTCCTCTTGGTTTACATGGATGCAGAGGCAGAGTATGACTTGTTCTGGGTTTTTGTACTGGGCCTAGCTCTATGCACAGTCATTACAAGGTTATTACTATCATTATAGTGGACAATGCAGTAATATTTTAAATGGGGCAAATTTGGCTCCCAGCTATTCATGAGCGGCTCTTGCAGGTCTTAGGGAAAATATCTTATGAGTGCAGGGAAATGGAATCTGGCCTATAGCCCATTGCTGCCTCCACTACCGGTCAAAAAGAACCTCTGTGCAGAATATCTGGTCATGTGATACCTCTTACCTCTGGTTAGAAGTAGCCTTTGTGGATAACTCTTTGAGGATAACTGCAAAACTGGTTTTGAATAGAAAATATAAAACAAGAGAAGTTAGCCACCCAAGCTCTTCATTTTCACTTTTTGATGCATTTCTCTGACAACCTACATGTCTTATTCTGAACCCTTTTCTCATGCACCACTTTTCTTCTTATGAAGAAGAAAAAAATCATGTGAAATCAGCCTTTGCCAAAGTGTTTCCTGAGATAATTATACATCCCAGAAGTTCCACAGTAAGAGGATTCTGGGAAAGTCCTTTCTGAGAGCCACAGAGCACATGAGTATATTAGAGACTTTGAGTGCTTCCAGAGTAAAGCAACATGTTTAATTGTGTTGTTGGACCCCTTTTTAGCATAAAATATAATACCTCATAGAATGATTATTGTTTGGGAAATTAAAGCTTCAAATTTTAGGGGTCCCATAGAGAGACTAATGTTTAACTCTGAGAGTGTCATTATGTGAAGTCAGCTACACATCAAGCTTATGCTATATTAAATGAGATAGTCTTTCAAAACCTTGTCTTCAAAAGAAGGCACTCTAGATGTAAACTTTAAAAAAAAATCATGAAGACATTTCTTTGAGGATACCTTGCTTCTTATATAGAATTAATTGCATCCCTTAATGGCATCATTGGGTAGCACTAATATTCATGGTGTT
Source organism: Oreotragus oreotragus (assembly GCA_006410675.1). Taxonomy (NCBI): domain Eukaryota; kingdom Metazoa; phylum Chordata; class Mammalia; order Artiodactyla; family Bovidae; genus Oreotragus; species Oreotragus oreotragus. The sequence goes on along the minus strand of SJYX01019403.1, from coordinate 213,147 downwards.
TTAATATTAATAAATCATAATAATAACAGTTTAGCAGCATATCTTCCCTAGCTTGGGAGATAGCTTCACTATCAGTTCAATGACTTCTAGAAACCAAGGCTAAATTTTAGGCATCATTTTGCTTTAATTCCAGCAATGTGAGCAACTAAGCCAACAAACTCTATTCAGGATATGTACCCTCTCAACTTCAAAATGAAAATTTCTTGTCAATCAGATTTCTAGTAACTTTCAGTCCTGATGAAGTGGTTAGCCAGTTGATTTTTAACCAGTTTAAAAAACAGGATTCCAGAAAGATAGTTTGTCCATATAACCATCTGCACAAAGACACCCCTGGCAATTATTAGCTTGATCTCCCTCTGCAGAATTTGCCTGGGGAAACATGTTCTGCAGTCAACTAGCCCTTTTTGTTAATGAGCACTGAGTGCTGCAGAAAGAAATCTCCCAGCTTCCTCCATCCTAGACTTTAGGCAGCTTATGTGCAGGGAGCAAAGGTTCTTCCACCTTGTTTCTCTGTTTCCATTTCTCAGCCAAGGTGGCAAATATGGGGGAAGTGGGCAGGTAGAAAAGGATGCACAGCCTTCCTTCCATAGAAGCTTTCTTTGTCCTGGCCAAGATCTAGTTCACAGTTTTATGAAAAACTGACAAAGCAAGCATTACACTGGGGCATGTGTGAGAGGAGGTACAGAGGCTTATGTGCATGCAACATGACCCTTTTGTAGTACTGATGCTAGAGTAGAGAGACTGAACATTCAGGAGCTCATTTTAGAATAGGATTTGAAGCTAAGACATCAAGTAAGAAACGTACATGAAAAAAGGTTTTATGTCTCTTTTTTTATCTTACACATAGACGAATGCCAGGATCTCTATCTAAGATCTAGGAGGTACTTCAGAGAGATAAAAGCCAAGACCCCCCTTCATATGAGGCTATTGGGTTGTTTGGAAAGGCATGACCTAAGACCAACAAAGTCAGAATTTCCAATATTTAAGACCTATAAAAGTGAGCTTTGGTGGGCAGTGGGGCACAGAAGAAGGGAAAAAAAGAAGGGGAAATATTAAAGACTAATTGAAAACAGGCAGAAAATAACCCTCAGGCTTTCCAAATAAATTGGAGTATTTTAACTGGCCCTGTGAATTTACTAAATGTTGAATAATGCTGCGTTAGAATTAAGTGTACTCTAAGCCAGTTAAGGAAGTTTTTCAGCAAGTTTGAAGTAACCACCATCTGTTTATTATGTGACTTGGAAAGTCAGCCTTCAGCCTAGAGAGAATTGTAGAGTTCTGTCAAGGAGTAATCCTATCCATTTACACGTTTGTGAAGACAGCAGGACAAGACCAGACAGTCTGTGTAAGAGAAGAAATACACATTCTGGTTCAGGATGTATCCTTTCAGTATTGTTTCTCTTGGTGTGGCACTAGTTCAAGTTAGACTAACTCCCATTTTTTTAGGTAGGAAATCACTTCCCATGGTTTGCTTGATTCTCATGAGAATGCTGCTTTAATCATGGTTGATTCAAGTCTACTATACCTAAAGCCTCATTTCTTCATGAAATGAATGAATTAATTGATTTTTTCACATCACTTTAAAAAAATTATTTTTAGTTGGAGGATAATTGCTTTACAATGTTGTGTTAGTTTCTGGCACCAAACTGTCACTTTCATTAGGTCCTTCCTGTGTTTGGAAGCCTACAATAATTTCTGATTTCCTGAAGCCAGGTCAGTGCTCAGTACAGCGATGAAGGGAGCTGAGTTAGTTGTTTATATATCTTGCTCTTGTTGTTCAGTCACTAAGTCGTGTCCTACTCTTTGCGACCCCATGGACTACAGAGTGCCAGGCGTCCCTGTCCTTCCCTATCACTTGGAGTCTGCGCAAACTCATGTTCATTGAGTATATCTCTATCATTGAGTATGTCAGTCTAGACCCACTCATTTGCATCGTCCTGTCCTTAATACCACCTGTCCCCACGACCCTTTCACTGCTCTCCTTCTGTCCAGATTCATGGCACTACTTGGAGTATTGCTACTTGTGGAATTTACAGGCTTCTAGAGGAGTCACTTCCAAAATAAAAGTATTGACTATCAGTGGAAGGATCTCAGTTATCAGCCAGTGAGTAGAAAATATGAAGGTCGATTATACTACGACCCTTTCACTGCTCTCCTTCTGTCCAGATTCATGGCACTACTTGGAGTATTGCTACTTGTGGAATTTACAGGCTTCTAGAGGAGTCACTTCCAAAATAAAAGTATTGACTATCAGTGGAAGGATCTCAGTTATCAGCCAGTGAGTAGAAAATATGAAGGTCGATTATACCTTCTAGTTTGCAAGGCAGCGATTTTGTAACGCTTATTACTTAATATCTCTGTATTTCAGTTTCCTCATGAGTGAAATGGGGATTATGAAAGCCCTTATAGGGTTGTTATGAGGTGTAAATGACTTTGTATTTGTTAAAAGGCTTAGGAAATAAATAGTATGTAAGTGTTTAATCATTACATAAAAATAGGAATTCAGATCTGTCAGGGTGCTAGATATGTGTTAAATTTACACACTGAGTTAAAACTACGAAGTTTATAATATGATTCCAATACCTTTATCCATGTATATTAATACGTCATATAACACTCTCTACTGTAGGCAGACTAGTCTATTAGCTCCCTCCTACACCTGCAATATTCAGTCAAACGTCATTCTCATGTCATGGAGACCTGCCACTTGGACTATTCCTTTCTCTCTCTTTACTACCTCATTAAATTTTACTTAACTTTCAAGGCTTTGGTTCAGTTTTGTTCACAAATCAGCTCTCATCAACTGGAGTCTACGTTGGCTCTGTTTTGTTTCTAAACAAAATTGCTTACATTGTAAAGCATAATTTTTGTGGTGCTAGACACTTAGAAAGTGTTCAATAAATAAGCTGCAAAAGAGCAGACATTCAAAATGATATTTGCCTGCTTGCCCAGAGAACTGACCTCCTTCATTCTCTCTTTTGTATAAAGGAGAAGCCCAGGCTAACTGACAACTCAGCCCCCTTGTCCCCCTTGGGTTTCCCACAGGTGGGCGTGGTCTAATTGTGGAATACCCTCTGTGTGTCTGTCTTTACAGTTGTGGTGACCAACCCTCTTCACCCTAATATCTGTTCCAAACTGCTCTCAATGCACCAAGCGTGCTTCCTTCCAAAATGAAATTCACAGGCAGTAAATAATTGAATGTTTCACTTTATCACAAGTAGCCACTCTCTTTCCACAAAAACAAGGAAATACAGATGTGTGGCTTCCCTGGTGGCTCAGAGGTTAAAGCATCTGCCTCCAATGCAGGAGACCCAGGTTCGATCCCTGGGTCAGGAAGATCCCCTGGGGAAGGAAATGGTAACCCACTCCAGTATTCTTGCCTGGAAAATCCCATGGATGGAGAAGCCTGGTAGGCTACAGTCCACGGGGTCGCAAAGAGTCAGCCACGACTGAGCAACTTCACATTTTGGGTGTGGGAGAGAGGACTTCACATTTTGTTGTACATTTTAGCACCAACTTTATATTTTAATCTTTGGCTCATAGCTGCCACAGTGTTCAACAAATATTTACTGAGCATCTCTTGTGTGAGCACCTGAACAAGGAGATGGGCCTGAAAAAAGGTGACTGTTGCCTTCAAAGAGCTTTCTATAAACAATCATTCTATAGTTGTTGCAGTTCCGTAATAGAAACAGAATAAGGTCACTGATAAGAATCTGTGGCAATAGATGCAAAGCAAATCAGGAGAAATTAAAGTTTTCTATGAATCTGAATAATTCCACCAGGAGCAAGTTTAAAGAGTGAAGGGAGAACTGTTTAGCGTTGTGTTAAGATATTCCTAATTCTGCTCTCCTTTTCAATTTGGCACGAGTTGAAGTATCCAACCTAGATTCATGGTAATGCACTTGAGACACATGAAGATGTAAGGACTCCTATGTGATTTGGATTAAGTCACAGCCAAGTATTACCCTTGGGTGTGGGAGAGAGGACGTGCCTCACCCTGGGCTGTATAGGGCCTTGTTCTAGCTCTCTCAGCTCGTGCATATCCCCTGGGGTGGGGAGAGGTTTTGAGATTAAGCCAACAAGCTCTCTTTTGGGGGGTACTCTAGTTACCAGGACTCCAAAGCCCGTAGCCACTGGTGTTTATACATTTAGGCATGAAGGATTGCCAGTGGAGCACTGGTGGTGTACAGTATGATTGAGACATAGCTGCATGCGCTGGGATATCCCCACAAGAACATTAGGGCTTGTAATAGTGCAGGAGGGTGCAGAGATCAGAGAGAGGAAAAAAGGGGGCGGGTCAAGGCCATGAGCTACAATCTGGCATTCCCGGCACCATCATGGTCTGTGGAACTCCCAGGAGTTCAAGAGCTCTAAGTTCAGATTGAGGATTTTAGATCATTGTGAAGGTATATTTCTTGAGGCAAGAGGACAGAACAGATGTCACTGGATGGTTTCTGGGTTTGACTTATGACATTTAACTATTAGACGTATCCTGTTTGGGTCTCCATATTTATTTTTGGTCTCACCTCCACAAAGGTTAGGAATAAGCCTGGGATATGGCAATTGGCACAAAGGAAATGAGTATGACTCAAAACTACTATTCCTTGAGAAAACCGGGCTCACTCTTCTATTGAGCCTTCCTGCATTCTCCCTCACTTCCTGAACTGCTTCCGCTCTGCCTGAACTTATGAGAGTGGACTCACAGATATAGAGGACAGGCTAATCATTACCAGTGGGGACGGGAAAGAGGGATGGAATATAGCAGTAGGGGGTTAAGAGGTATC
>SJYX01019403.1:181720-194687 GCA_006410675.1 Oreotragus oreotragus | reverse complement strand
TATCATATGTGAAACGAGTTGCCAGCCCAGGTTCAATGCATGATACTGGATGCTTGGGGCTGGTGCACTGGGACGACCCAGAGGGATGGTACAGGGAGGGAGGAGGGAGGGGGGAGGGGGGTTCAGGATGGGGAACACGTGTATACCTGTGGTGGATACATGTTGATGTATGGCAAAACCAATACAATATTGCAAAGTAATTAACCTCCAATTAAAATAAATAAATTTTAAAAATTTGTATATTGGTTGCATTTGAGATGAAAGTATTTTGTATATATTAGGTAAAATTAAATGTCTTGCTAATTCAGAAAGGAAAAAAAAGCTGGGGTTACCAAAATTTTTGTAGTTTACTCCATGTAGTCATTATATTTACTGTGTCCCTACACTCTAAGGTATTGCATAACAAATATCTGAAAGTCGAAAGCTGATTAAATCCTTGTGTCACCAGCAAGCCCAGAGATTTCTTTTTGGAATTTCATAGTTTATTCAATTTATTGACACATTTTTCTTTCTTTCCTTCATTCCTCCCTCTCCTCCTCTCTGTTCTTTATCTCCTTCCTTTTTTTAGTTATTAAGTATTTTAACATGCATCTTAATGTTAGGGTGAGGTTTAAAGAACTGTGCTAGTTAGAAATTGCTGGTGAAGTCTGAAAACAGCCAAAGAAGTCCACTATTTATCACTCACTAGATATTTCACCTTTCAGAGAAAAACTGTAGAAGATGTGTATAAGAGACAGGCGGATGAATGGATAAGAAAGCAGTGGTACATATACACAATGGAGTATTACTCAGCCATTAAAAAGAATACATTTGAATCAGTTCTAATAAGATGGATGAAACTGGAACCAATTATACAGAGTGAAGTAAGCCAGAAAGAAAAACACCAATACAGTATACTAACACATATATTTGGAATTTAGAAAGATGGTAATGAGAACCCTGTATGCAAGACAGCAAAAGAGACACAGGTGTGTCGAGCGGACTTTTGGACTCTGAGGGAGAGGGAGAGGGGGAGGGTGGGATGATTTGGGAGAAGAGCATTGAAATATGTATACTATCATGTAAGAAATGAATCGCCAGTCTATGTTCGATGCAGGATGCAGGATGCTTGGGGCTGGTGTATGGGGATGATCCGGAGGGATAATGTAGGGTAGGAGGTGGGAGGGGGGTTCATGTTTGGGAGTTTGTGTACACTCATGGCAGATTCATGTCAATGTATGCCAAAACCAATAGAGTACTGTAAAGTAAAATAAAGTAAAATGGAAGCTAAAAAAAAAATGGGGTGGAAAGTGGGAAGGGCATTCAGGATTGGGAGCTCGTATACACCTGTGGTGGATTCATGTCAATGTATGGCAAAACCAATATGGTATTGTAAAGTAAAATAAAGTAAAAATAAAATAAAATAAAAAAGACAATAACAACAACAACAACAACAATACATAAAGCCTAGGAAAAGTAAGGGAAATTAATAAAGCTAAAGCTGGTACTTTTAAAAGATAAAAAAAATTACAAACATGTAGCTAGACTGCCAAGAAGAGAGAGAAGAAGAAAATTATTAGAATTAGAAACAAAAGAGAAGACATTACTACTGACCCTACAGAAAAAGAATTACAAAGAACTGCTGCTGCTAAGTCACTTCAGTCGTGTCCGACTCTGTGTGACCCCATAGACGGCAGCCCACCAGGGTCCCCCGTCCCTGGGATTCTCCAGGCAAGAACACTGGAGTGGGTTGCCATCTCCTTCTCCAATGCATGAAAGTGAAAAGTGAGAGTGAAGTCGCTCAGTCGTGTCTGACTCCTGGCGACCCCGTGGACTGCAGCCTACCAGGCTCCTCTGCCCATGGCATTTCCCAGGCAAGAGTACTGTAGTGGGGTGCCATTGAACTACTCCTAACAATTGTACACTAACAAATTAGATAAATTGGACAAATTCCTAAAAACTGACCTAAGGAATAGACAATCTGAATAGATTTATACTATATTAAGACAGTAATCAATAACCTACTTACAAAGAAAAACTCAGTCCCAGGTGGTTTCACCACTGCATTCTATGAACATTTAAGCATGAATGCTAGTTAAGGGCCAAAAATAACTGAGTGACTAATACTTTCTGCAATTCTTCACAACCTCATTCAAAAAGTGAAGAGGAGAGAATGCTTCCTAACTCATCCTACAAGGTGAGTATTACCATGATACCAAAACCAAAATCATCATACAAAGCAAATTATGAATCAATATCTATTATGAATATAGATGTAAAATTCCTCAACAAAATATCAGCAACCCCAAATCCAACAAACATATTTAAAAAGTTACACATCATATACAGATATTCCTGGGATAACTCTCTAGCCACATAGAAAAAAAATGAAGTTGAACCCTTTCTTTACATTGCATACAAAGTTAAACTAGATCAAAGACTTAAATGTTAGAACGAAAGCTATACAACTGTTAGAAGAAAACAAAGGGGTATATCTTCACGACCTTAGATTTGGCAAAGGATTCTTGGATATGACACCGAAAGACAAGCAACAGCAACAACACAAAAGTTGATAAATTGGACTTCATCAAAGCAAAATATCTTCTGTGCATTGAGACTGTCCAAAAAAATGACACCTGACAGAAAAAGAGGGAATATATGCAAAGTTTATGCCTAATGAAAGGCTTGTTTCCAGAAATTATAAAGAACACAATCTCAGTTATAAACAAATAACCCAACTTTTTAAATGGGTGAAGAATCCGAATAGACGTTTATATTTATCCAAGGAAGCTTCACAAGTGGTCAAAAAGCATATGAAAAGATGTTCAATATCATTAGCTCTCAGAATAATACCCATCTAGGATCAGTGGCAACCCACTCCAGTGTTCTTGCCTGGAGAATCCCAGGGACGGGGGAGCCTGGTGGGCTGCCGTCTATGGGGTTGCACAGAGTCAGACACGACTGAGCGACTTAGCAGCAGTAGCAGCAGCAGAATTAATAATTATTGCCATCACAGCAGAGAAATTCAGTAAATAGGGTTGGAAAGGTGTTTATAGTGGGAATATTGTTTTTAAAAGTCCAAAGTAAATGTGTCATAATGTTGGAGTTTAAGGGGAAATCAAGGTGAAAAGTAGTATAAGATGGAATCATGGGCACATTCTAAACCAGAATTCTTTGGTTCAGTTTTGCCCTCTGTAACCTATAATCTGTGTAACTTTATGCAAAGTATATAACAGATCTACATTCACTTAGAAAATGTGGAATAGTAACAATAGTACCACATCATAGGAGTGTTCTGAGAATTTGATGAGTCAATGTGTATTAAAATTCATAGAAGAATGCTTGGTATGTAGTGTGTTTAATATTTAGATTTGTTCAAGATGCACAATTAAGCCTCAGTATTTATTTTTCTATTCTGCTTTCTGTGTGAACTATCTCACAATAAAAATACTACTATTTTCTAAATTATAGCAGACTTTACATGGGAAGAAAAGGCGAAGAGGACCTATTCACAGGGACACATTTGACATAAGCTGATTGATCCATGGTACACAATTCAGATTTTTTTTTTATTTCTAGGAAATAAAACTTAATTATGGGGTAAAGTTCTAATAATTATGGAAAATAGCCATGCACTGAATTAAAAAATATTTGTTAAATGTATTCTATTTGTTGAGCTCTATCCTAGGCAGCAGACAATTTTAAAAAAATCAAGCAATAGTCACATATTCCGTGTCTTTATTAACACACAGAATGTGTTCATAAAGGAAATAATCAGAGAAAAAGGTGAAGAATTACACAAATATATTTTATGATCCCATATGCTACAATAATCCATTGAGAAAAAGGGCAGTTTGACCCTTGTAGTAATCAGAGAAGTTGGTTGTTTCATTGGTTGGTTTATTTCTTTTGTTTGAATTTTTTAAAGTGAGAATAGAATTTTTTTTTGAGGAAAGTATGAGATTTCTGAAAGCTGAGAACTCAGGAAGAGGGGTGAAGGAAGGAGTGTTACGCAGAGAATAAAAGCCCAGCAGCAAGATGAACTTGACCTGAAAAAGGGGGACTATCTGCTTGCTGAAAACAGAAGGTTAATCCAGGGAGCAGGAAATAATAGGAATGGAGGTTAGATAAGCAAAGTGCATGCTGTTAATATTAAAAGTTTACTTTGTGACAATTCAAGAATGACTTCTGATAGTTGATACTGAGAACCCTGTTACTAGGAGGTAGCTTTTGTTTGAATCTTCAAAGAGAAGAATTAGAAATTTTATTCTCTTATCAATAGAGATAAGAAACTAAACCTTGAAAGTATACCTTGAATCATCAGATCAGTAGAAGATATATGGATGAATTTTCAACATGATGGAGTCTCCTTTAGAGCAAATAGTTACATATGTAACTAAACAAACAGTTTTTAAAACAATGGTATATGTTTTAGGAGAGGAAAAGAAACTAGCTGTTAAAGCTCTCACCACATTTTTTCTGGAGCTCAAGGTGAGAGGGAGCCCTAGGGCTGTCTACAACTCCCCCAACAAGCTCTTGAAAATAAGACTCTTCTGTGATTTAATAACACCATTTATGAGAAACAAAACTTAACTTTTTTAATACTTGCTAAGAGGATGGAGGTAGGAGAATAAGTCGATATTCAGTGAGCATTTCATTATCTTTGTGAAACAAACATGTAAATAATCATTCATTTAATTTCATATATATGGAGTAGATAGGGGAGAATGTAGATCCTTTTCAGACATGAAGCTGGTGGTTGTAAAAACCCTCTTACTCTACCCTGTGGTCTCACTGACACACTGCTGCTGGGGTGAAAATATTCTACCAATTTTAATAGACTGAAAATAAAAATAAACAGCTTAATTACATGGTGGGTGTTTTTGAATGGCTTTATGAATTGTAAAGGGCTCATCATATATCTGTGTTTCCATACTCCTTAAGACTTCATCACTTGAAGTACCCAATATAGTGAGATGGATGCAACAAATAGCCAGGAAGCATCATGTTACAAAACCTAATATCTTTGTTCTCTTCATCCCAGATCAGGACAGTGAAATGATCAGCACTGTGACAACAAAATTGCTGTATTTCTAGTGGAATGTCATGCCTCGCTCAAAACTTGTATTTCAGATCAGGAGATTAAGAAAGATTGGTTGAAAAATACTCAATTATTCTTCTTTAGTTAACCATGGTGGGGAGTTTTATGTTTCTGGATATGTTGTAGGCTTTCAGAAGATAGAGACATAGCTATCCAACTTGGTGGTATTCCATTCAAAGGGAAGACTAAGTAAAAGCTTTATGAAAATAGTGAAAATATAGTGTCATGTTACTAAAATGAAATCAGTTTGTAATGATTTTCCCTGAAAGTTGGGAAAAATGACTTTTCCCTGAAAGTTGACCGTTGGACTTTGTATTTCAATCAGGCAGTGCGTATTTGAGCTGTTTTGACATTTTAGCTATGGATGGGAGAGGGGAAGAGAAAGGAAGAGAGAGAGGAGGAGGAGGTAAGATGGAAGGTGTGCGAGGGGAGGAGGTGAAGGAGAAAACAAAGAAAAAGGAGGATAAAAGGAAGGAAAGGAATAAAATGGAAGGAAGAAATAAGTGAAGGAATGAAAGTAGAAATGAGGTATAGAACTTTTACAATTAAACAAATATGATTTCAAAAGCTTTCTTTCAGGAGCTTATTGACATATTTGAACAAATTGGTAGTTGGAATTCCTCTTTGGAAACCATCATTTTATTCCTCATAAAAGAAAACCAGACTTATTACATTGTATGCTGTTTTTTAATAACAAAATGGTATCCACCATATTCATCTATCTTCATTGTGAATTACTTTTTTTTTTTTTCTAAAACTCAGTTTAGGCTGGTCTTCTGGAGGGAGGAAATGAAGCAATGTAAAGGTATTACACGGAATATTCTGTGTCTGTTGAAAAGGAGAACAAGTGGGTCTAGTGAGCAAGAAGGCCAAGGAGAAATGCAGATGGAAGGATATTCTCTCCTAAATTTCTTACAGCTCTCCATTTCCCATTTCCAGAGGTCCATTGAGTTCTGAGACATCTTTGTAGATTTTATTTTGTATTATCCCAGGTGCAAAAGGTTTGACTAATTCTATTTCTTAGTTCATGACACCTTCTTATAGTTTTATGAATATAAATGTAAGAATGTAGACAAAGTATGTATTCATTTCATTCTTATTCTCCATTCCACTTCTGCTTACTGCCATAACAACCACTCTGATAGTGAAAGTGTTAGTCCCTCAGTCATGTCTGAACTTTTGTGAGCCCATGGACAGCTACCTGCCAGTCCCCTCTGTCCATGGGATTTTTGAGGCAAGAATACTGGAAAGTGAAGTCAGGAAAGCGAAGTCACTCAGTCGTGTCTGACTCTTTGTGACCCCATGGACTGTAGCCTACCAGGCTCCTCTGTCCATGGGATTTTCCAGGCAATAGTACTGGAGTGGATTGCCATTTCCTTCTCCAGTGGATCTTCCTGACCCATGGATCGAACCCAGGTCTCCTGCATTGTAGACAGATGCTTTACCGTCTGAGCCACCAGGAAAGTCATACTGGAGTGGGTAGCAATTCCCTTCTCCAGCAGATGTTCCTGACCCAGAGACCAAACTTGGGTCTCCTGCACTGCAGGCAGATTCTTAACTGCCTGAGTCACCAGGGAAGCCCTAATTAATATATGTGCTTGTGCTTAGATGCTCAGTCATGTCCAGCTCTCTGTGATCCCATGGACTGTCTCCCACCAGGCTCTTCTGTCTATGGGATTATCCAGGCAAGAATACTGGAGTGGGTTGCCATTCCCTCCTCCAAGGAATCTGTTCCATTGTCTATATTTCTGTTTTAGTGCCAATACCAAACTGTCTTGATTACTATAGCTTTGTAATATAGTGTGAAGTCAGGGAGCCTGATTCTTCCAGTTCTATTTTTCTTCTGAAGATTGCTTTGGCAATTCAGAGTCTTTTGTGTTTCTATACCAGCTGTAGAATTTGCTGTTCTAGTTCTGTGGAAAATGCTATAGGTAATTTGATAGGAATTGCATTAAATCTGTAGATTGCCTTGGGTAATATAGTTATTTTCACAATATAGATTCTTCCAATCTAAGGACATATATCCCCATGTGTATCACTCTATCTGTTTGTACCATCTTTGATTATCTCTGGGAACTCTACTCAGTGCTCTGTGGTGACTTAAATGGGAAGGAAATCCCCCCCAAATGGGATATATGTATACACTTAGCTGATTTACTTTGCTGTAGAGTATCCCAGGGATGGGGGAGNAGTGCAATTGTGCGGTAGTTTGAGCATTCTTTGCATTGCCTTTCTTTGGAATTGGAATGCAAACTGACCTTTTCCAGTCCTGTGGCCACTGCTGAGTTTTCCACATTTGCTGGCATATTGAGTGCAGCACTTTCACAGCATCATCTTTCAGGATTTGACACAGCTCAACTGGAATTCCATCACCTCCACTAGCTTTGTTCATAGTGTTGCTTTCTAAGGTTAAATCTTTAGCTAATGGTTTAAATTTTGAATGATAGAATTCCATCTACTGATTTGCAGTTATCTTCCAAACTGGCTTTCCTGGCATTTTCCCATAACTGGCACACCCATGAATACCTTCCTGCACAAGACCTCCAAGTAAATGCCCTGAGAAGTTATGCACACTCAACATTTCTTTAAGTACTTACTGTGAAGAAAGCTGAGCGCCGAAGAATTGATGCTTTTGAACTGTGGTGTTGGAGAAGACTCTTGAGAGTCCCTTGGACTGCAAGGAGATCCAACCAGTCCATTCTGAAGGAGATCAGCCTTGGGGTTTCTTTGGAAGGAATGATGCTAAAGCTGAAACTCCAGTACTTTGGCCACCTCATGCGAAGAGTTGACTCATTGGAAAAGACTCTGATGCTGGGAGGGATTGGGGCAGGAGGAGAAGGGGACGACCGAGGATGAGATGGCTGGATGGCATCACGGACTCGATGGACATGAGTCTGATTGAACTCCGGGAGATGGTGATGGATAGGGAGGCCTGGCGTGCTGCGATTCATGGGGTCTCAAAGAGTCGGACACGACTGAGCAACTGAACTGAAGTACTTACCAAATGAACCAGGGGTTTCTCTGGTGGCACAGCGGTAAAGAATCTGCCTGTCAATGCAAGAGATGCTGGTTCAATCCCTGGGTCTGGAAAATCCCCTGGAGAAGGAAATAGCAACCCACTCCAGTATTCTTGCCTGGAAAATCCCATGGACAAAGGAGCTTAGCAGGCTACTGTTCATGGGATTGCAGAGTCAGACACAATTTAGTGACTAAACAACAACACAAAATGAACCAAACAGAGCTGAGTTCCTGCCTACATGCCTTAGATTCAAAATGTGAATCTAAAGTTGGAAATCTACATAACAAAATAATACAAAGGAAAATGACCAATTATGAATTCTGTGAAGATAGAATTCAAATCAGATGATCTCAGGCTTTTACTGTCTGTCTCAGCCTTAGTATGGTAGGCAGAATAACTGCCTCCTAGAGCCTGCGAATATGTTACTTTCCATGGCAAAGGGACTTACAGAGATAACTGAGGGTAATGACATTAAGAGGGAGAGATTTTCCTAGACTATCTAGGTTGTTGTTGTTTAGTTGTTACCAACTCTTTTGCAAGCCCATGGACTGTAGCCCACCAGGCTCCTCTGTCCATTGGATTTCCCGGGTAATAATACTGGAGTGGGTTGCTGTTTCCCTCTCCAGGAGCTCTTCCCGACCCAGGGATCAAACCTGCATCTCCTGCATTGGCAGGCAGACTCTTTACCACTGAGCCACCTGAGAAACCCCAGACTATCTAGGTGGGCTGGTCTAACTATATGAGCTCTTAAAATCAGAACAAGAAAGCAGAAAAGACCAGGCCAGAAAGAGTAACTGGAAGAAGCAGAGGAGAGATTAGAAGTGTGAGAGGGAGGTGCTCCACAGTTGCTGGCTTTGATGATATAGGAGCAGGGTCATAAACCAAGGAAGGGCTTCTGGAAGCTCTGAACAGCCCTCAGCTGACAGCTGAAGAAATATTTTCCTTCTGACCTACAGACCTGTAAGATAATACCCATGTGTGGTTTAAGGTGCTAAGTTTGTGGGAATTTGTCTGGCCATCCTAGGAAACAGATGCACCTGGCCACTGCTGATGGGATGAAAGAAGTCCCCTTTCCAGGGTCCATCCAGTGCCTTAGCTTTGCATCTTCCCCCAGCTCACCCACAGTTCCACTAAGCTTTCCTGTAGGAGATGGTGCCTGAACAGAGTCTTGCAGGAGGAGTTAGCCAAAACAAATGGGAGTTGTTGCAGGCAGAAGGGATGGTGCAAGTAAAGGCAGAGAGATGGGAAATTGTATGCCATGTGAAAAGAAGATGAAAGCTACTGTGTGTTGTGAAGCATAAAGTGTGGCGGGGAGTACAGAGAATGAGGCTGGAGATGTAGGCCAGGATCAAAGCAGGGAAACAAATCCTGCATTAAATACCACCTTCACCTACAGGCAATGGGGAGCTGCTCATGTACCACCAGGCAGAGTTTGAAAGTTTAAGCATATGCTTCACAGGTGATCATTCTTACAGCTGTAAGGGAAAAGGATTCAAGGGAGATTAAATGTTAGAACAGTCATGCAGATAGCCAGGTAAGATGTGATACCTAACCTAAGACAATGCTTCTGTCTGAGGATGAATCGAACAGGTATTTAGCTCATGAAATCAGCAGAACTTAGTGACTGATATGATATGGGATTTGAATGGGAGGTAGGGTCATCAGGTGGCTCAGCGGTAAAGAATCCACCTGCCAATGCAGGAGACGTAAGAGACTAGGGTTCAGTCCATGGATCTGGAGGATCTCCTGGAGAAGGAAATGGCTACCCACTCCAGTATTCTTGTCTGAGAAATCCCAAGGACAGAGGAGCCTGGCGGGCTACAGTCCATAGCATTGCAAAGAGTTGGACACAGCTGAGGGACTGAGCACACACACGCACAGACACACACATGCACAGACAGACACACTTACATGGTCATGCTTAACTCCCAGTGTCCGAGTAAATGGTGGTTCCTCCAACAGAGATGCAAATACTCAGAAGGAAGAGCTGTGCAGTGGGGAAGAGGGTCATGTGCTATTTTTTGGCATATGCTATGGAATTTGAGATATCTATAGAGAATCCAGGATGAGCTGTCTAGTGCTCAGCTGGATTTTTGAGTCTAAAATGCAGGGGAAACGTTTATATTGTATAAATAGGGATAACCTTGGCGTATGGCATATACAGAGTAGTGAAAATCGTGAGAGTAGTAACGATTTCCAGAAATAATATGTTGAATAAAAAGAAATAGGAATCTCACATTAAACCCTTGAGTATGCAAGGTGAGAGTCATGGAGAGAAAGAAAACCCACAAAAAGACCGGAAGAGGAAAAGTCAGTGAGATTAATTGAAGAAGCTGTGGAGTGTGGTGCAGGCAAAGTAAAAAGAGAAGAGAGGTTCCAGAGAAATGAAGCAGCCAGCAGTGAGGTGGGACCTACAGCAGGGCTTGAACACAGCAGGTAAGACATCTCTGGTGACCTATGGAATCCCAGTAGCACAGGTGATGCTGAGGCAGGTTACAGTGAAATGAGGGGAATATAGCACATGAAGAAGGGAAGAGTATTATTTCATCCTTGATATTCATTGCATTTTGGCCTGACATCTATTCTTGTTTTTACCAGAACATAGGATCTTGCTGGCTTCATTAAAGTTTGCTAAGCACCTACTCAGTGCCATGCACTGAACTATGGAGAAGATAAAGATTCATAATGTAGGCTCTTCCTAGTAAGGAACCTATGGTTAAAAGGTAACATAATGGATAATAAAAAATTATAGCTGGCCTTTATTGAACATTTTCAATGTGCAGGCACTGAAGTCATCCGTACTTTACATCTTTATAAGTACCATGTTAGTCACAATTGTTATGCTTGATTTTTTTTTTAGATAAGGAAACTGAGGCACAAAAAAATTATGTAACTTGCACAAGGTCATATATCTAGTAAATACATAAGAATTTAACTTCAGGAGATGGCATCAATGTGTACATTTAACTACTTGAAGAAGCTGTGGAGTGTGGTGCAGGCAAAGTAAAAAGAGAAGAGAGGTTCCAGAGAAATGAAGCAGCCAGCAGTGAGGTGGGACCTACAGCAGGGCTTGAACACAGCAGGTAAGACATCTCTGGTGACCTATGGAATCCCAGTAGCACAGGTGATGCTGAGGCAGGTTACAGTGAAATGAGGGGAATATAGCACATGAAGAAGGGAAGAGTATTATTTCATCCTTGATATTCATTGCATTTTGGCCTGACATCTATTCTTGTTTTTACCAGAACATAGGATCTTGCTGGCTTCATTAAAGTTTGCTAAGCACCTACTCAGTGCCATGCACTGAACTATGGAGAAGATAAAGATTCATAATGTAGGCTCTTCCTAGTAAGGAACCTATGGTTAAAAGGTAACATAATGGATAATAAAAAATTATAGCTGGCCTTTATTGAACATTTTCAATGTGCAGGCACTGAAGTCATCCGTACTTTACATCTTTATAAGTACCATGTTAGTCACAATTGTTATGCTTGATTTTTTTTTTAGATAAGGAAACTGAGGCACAAAAAAATTATGTAACTTGCACAAGGTCATATATCTAGTAAATACATAAGAATTTAACTTCAGGAGATGGCATCAATGTGTACATTTAACTACCACCCCTATTAGGAAAGCTCAAACATAATGGGGGTCAGAAGAGATGAACCATGAAGCACTTTGGGGGTTCAGAAGAGAGAGAAAAAAGTCTTCTGTTGAGAGAATCAGGAATGAGTTCATGAGGAAGTTGCATTTGATTAAGCTGGATGATGATGTGGAGCGTGAGAGAAGGAGCAGTGAGGAAGGGCCAGTACCAGGGCATGGATCAGCCACAAGGACCGGATGCAGAGCTCCTAGGTGCTGCTGAGGCACGTGGGGAGGACAGGAATTCTGGGAGGAATGAAGTCCCGAAAACCTGGACACTGTGAAGAGTAGATTTGCAAAGAAGAGATGAGTTCAGCCCCTGACATGATAACCAGAAATTAGGACTATAAAATAACCAATTCATGAACGTTTTCAATATAATTGGCTTATTTTTTGCTCTGTCCTTCCACTAGTCCCCTTTTCTGCAAAATCTGAATTTTTCACTCTGTATAATCAGCTCCGGTTTCATCCATCTCATTAGAATTGATTCAAATGTATTCTTTTTAATGGCTGAGTAATACTCCACTGTGTATATGTACCACAGCTTTCTTATCCATTCATCTGCTGATGGACATCTAGGTTGCTTCCATGTCCTGGCTATTATAAACAGTGCTGCAATGAACACCGAGGTACATGTGTCTCTTTTAATTCTGGTTTCCTCGGTGTATATGCCCAGCAGTGGGATTACTGGGTCATAAGGCAGTTCTATTTCCAGTTTTTTAAGGAATCTCCACACTGTTCTCCACAGTGGCTGTACTAGTTTGCATTCCCACCAACAGTGTAAGAGGATTCCCTTTTCTCCACACCCTCTCCTGCATTTATTGCTTGTAGACTTTTGGATCACAGCCATTCTGACTGGCGTGAAATGGTACCTCATTGTGGGTTTGATTTCCATTTCTCTGATGATGAGTGATGTTGAGCATCTTTTCATGTGTTTGTTAGCCATCTGTATGTCTTCTTTGGAGAAATGTCTATTTAGTTCTTTGGCCCATTTTTTGATTGGGTCATTTATTTTTCTGGAATTGAGCTGTATAAGTTGCTTGTATATTTTTGAGATTAGTTGTTTGTCAGTTGCTTTGTTTGCTATTATTTTCTCCCATTCCGAAGGCTGTCTTTCACCTTGCTTATAGTTTCCTTTGTTGTGCAGAAGTGTTTAATTTTAATTAGGTCCCATTTGTTTATTTTTGCTTTTATTTCCAGTATTCTGGGAAGTGGATCATAGAGGA
>SJYX01019403.1:92240-181694 GCA_006410675.1 Oreotragus oreotragus | reverse complement strand
TTGCTTGTATATTTTTGAGATTAGTTGTTTGTCAGTTGCTTCATTGGCTATTATTTTCTCCCATTCAGAAGGCTGTTTTTTCACCTTGCTTATAGTTTCCTTTGTTGTGCAGAAGCTTTTAATTTTAATTAGATCCCATTTGTTTATTTTTGCTTTTATTTCCAGTATTCTGGGAGGCGGATCATAGAGGATCCTGCTGTGATTTATGTCGGAGAGTGTTTTGCCTATGTTCTCCTCTGGGAGTTTTATAGTTTCTGGTCTTACATTTAGATCTTCAATCCATTTTAACAGGTAAATTATTCATCTGTTTTATTCAGGTTTTCTCCTCAGTTTTTTTCTTGTTCTTTCATTAGAAGCATTTATCTTTCTTGTTGTTTTATTTAACTTTCTCTTTTTCTATGAAATTAGGTGAAACGGTTGCCTGTCACAATTTTAGGGGCATGTCCTTATGTGGGAGCATCCCTATTTAGTCCATGGGTGCCCAAGGACTTTGGTGGGAGAACTGGATCTAAAGTGAGCAAGGGTTATGTCTTCCACTGGAAGAGTACTGGCAGCCGTGGCCTCGTTAGGGCTTGGAAAGGCTAGACCAGAGCCAGATGCAAACCAGGGCTTCAGTGCTCAAGCCATCACAACCCTGTTTTGGGCGGGGGTGGGGGGGGAGGGCAGGATCCTAGGGACTGGAATAAGGGTCCTCAGGAAGTTGGGTTTCTCCTGAGTGTGATGGCTGTCTCCACCTTGCTTTGGGTCACAGCCAGGACCTGAGGGCTTGGGTCTGCCGTTCTGTGCTAGTTGCATTTTTTTTCCAATGTGCTTGGTTAGAGGCTGGGTTGGTATCACACTAATGAGCTTGTTTCAGTCCTTTCCGGGTGTGCCCAGGGACACACACTCTGGTGATGCGGGTCTCCATTCTCAAGCTAGTTTCACTCCCTGCTGAACGCACACACTGATGCACACACTGCCAATGGCCACAGGCAGGTCCACAGTCGGAGTCAGCTCTGTTCCTTCGAAGTGTACGTACTGTCATTGGTAATGGCAGCCTCCACTTTAATGGGGACATAGCTGGAGCAAGAGGAGCTAGAGCAGGATGGCCTGGGAGTGGCTGGAGTGGTCCTGGCAGATGACCAGTGCCCAATCTGCTGCTTTCACATTGTGACTTGGAGCAAGCAAGTCTTCGCACACAGTCTTCAAGAGCAGTCTCAGTTTCTCACAGCCCCTTGGTTACCCTCACTAGTTTCCACATCAGCTATGCGGGGGCTCGTCATCCTGGTGTTGGACCCCAGGGTTGGTGTGTCTGATGTATGAATTGAAGCCCATGCTTCCTCTTATTCTCTAAACAAAGAAGACTGTAACGGTGAGTGATGAGGATGGCCTAACAAAACCCTTCTGCAATACTACTGTAACAGGCCTGGTGTGTGGTGTTTTGTTTTTTTTTTTTATGGTTGCAGAGTTTTTCTTGCGGGATCTTAGTTCCCCTAACAGGGATTGAACCCAGGCCCTTTGTAGTGAAAGCACTGAGTCATAACCTCTGGACCACCAAGGATTTCCCAATAAGTTAACATTTTTATTCTTATTCTGGGCTGTTAAGCTTTGTGTTCAGTTCAGGCAGTTCAGTCGTTCAGTTGTATCCGACTCTTTGTGACCCCATTGACTGCGGCATGTCAGGCTTCCCTGTTCATCACCAACTCCCGGAGCATACTCAAACTAATGTCCAAGGCGTTGGTGATGCCATCCAAACATCTCATCCTCTGCTGTCCCCTTCTCCTCCCACCTTCAATCTCTCCCAGCATCAGGGTCTTTTCAAATGAGTCAGTTATTTACATCGGGTGACCAAAGTATTGGAGTTTCAGCTTCAGCATCAGTCCTTCCAGTGAATATTCAGGGCTGATCTCCTTTAGAATGGACTGGTTGGATCTCCTTGCAGTCCAAGGGACTCTCAAGAGTCTTCTCCAACACCACAGTACAAAAGCATCAATTCTTCAGTGCTCAGCTTTCTTTATAGTCCAAATCTCACATCCATACATGACTCCTGGAAAAACCATAGCTCTGACTAAACGAACCTTTGTTGGTAAAGTAATGTCTCTGCTTTTTAATATGCTGGCTAGGTTGGTCATAGCTTTTCTTCCAGGGAGCAAGCTTCTTTTAATTTCATGGCTACAGTCACTATCTGCAGTGATTTTGGAGCCCCCAAAATAAAGTCTGTTGCTGTTTCCATTGTTTCTCCATCTATTTGCCATGAAGTGACAGGGCCGCATGCCATGATCTTCATTTTCTGAATGTTGAGCTTTCAGCCAACTTTTTTACTCTCCTCTTTCACTTTCATCAAGAGGCTCTTCAGTTCTTCTTTGCTTTCTGCCATAAGGGTGGTGCCATCTGCATATCTGAGGTTATTGATATTTCTCCTGGGAATCTTGATTCCTGCTTGTGCTTTGTCCAGCCCAACATTTCTCATGATGTACTCTGCTTAGAAGTTAAATAAGCAGGGTGACAATATACAGCCTTGACGTACTCCTTTTCCTTTTTGGAGCCAGTCTGTTGTTCCATGTCCAGTTCTAACTATTGCTTCCTGACCTGCATACAGGTTTCCCAGGAGACCAGTCAGGTGGCCTGGTATTCCCATCTCTTTCAGAATTTTTCACAGTTTGTTGTGATCCACACAGTCAAAGGCTTTGGGGTAGTCAATAAAGCAAAAGTAGATGTTTTTCTGGAACTCTCCTGCTTTTGTGATGATCCAGTGGATGTTGGCAGTTTGAGCTCTGGTTCCTTTGGCTTTTCTAAATCCAACTTGAACATCTGGAAGTTCATGGTTCATGTAGTGTTGAAGCCTTGCTTGGAGAATTTTGAACATTACTTTGTTAACGTGTTAGATGAATGCAGTTGTGTGGTAGTTTGAACATTCTTTGGCATTGATTTTCTTTGGGATTGGAATGAAAACGGACCTTTTCCAGTCCTTTGGTCACTGCTGAGTTTTCCAGATTTGCTGACATATTGAGTGCAGTACTTTCACAGCATCCTCTTTTAGGATTCGAAATAGCTCAACTGGAATTCCATCACCTCCACTAGCTTTGTTTGTAGTGATGCTTCCTAAGGCCCACTTGCCTTCACATTCCAGGATGTATGGCTCTAGGTGAGTGATCACAACATCACAGTTATCTGAGTCATGAAGATCTTATTTTGTATAGTTGTTCTGTGTATTCTTGCCACCTAGTCTTAATATCTTCTGGTTCTGTTAGGTCCATACCATTTCTGTCCTTTAATGTGCTCATCTTTGCATGAAATATTCCCTTGGTATCTCTAGTTTTCTTGAAGAGATCTCTACTCATTTCTATCCTGTCGTTTTTCTCTATCTTTGCACTGATTGCTGAGGAAGGCGTTCTTATCTCTCCTTGCTATTCCTTGAAACTTTGCATTCAAATGGGCATATCTTTCCTCTTCTCCTTTGCCTTTAGCTTCTCTTCTTTTCTCAGCTATAAAGGCCTCGTGAGACAACCATTTTGCTTTTTTGCATTTCTTTTTCTTGAAGTGGTCTGATGGTATTAGTGTCATAATGACAGAGTTGGTTTTTTTTTTTTTTTTTTTTTATATTTTTTTCCATTACAGTTTATCCCAGGAGAATGGATACAGTTCCCTGCGATAGTAGGACCTTGTTGTTTATCCCTTCCGAATGTAATAGTTTGCATCTGCCAATCCTAAATTCCCAGTCCATCCCTCTCCTGACACTTCTCCTCCTTGGCAACCACAAATCTGATCTCCATGTCTGTGAATCTGTTGCTGTTTTGTTGATAGGTTCATTTTTGCCATATTTTAGATTCTATATATAAGTGGTATCATATGACTTTTAGATTTTGTTATATAAATTTGCCTACTTCTCTCTTGCTATTTTGTCAATTACTGTTACTTACATTTTGAGCCTCAGTTACTAGTTACACAATGGGATTTCTATTCTTTTTGATATGTTGACCCTTCATTATTGTGAAATGACTTTTAACAAATCTTTGTTAATACTCTTTATTGTACAGTTGCAATAAAGTAATTGTGGTGTTAACCTTGTCTGAAATTATTAAAACCACTCAAACTTTGTTATGGTTTGTGTTTTTACATATTATTTTTAATTTTTTCTGTGCCTTTATATTTAATGCATCTCTTATAAACAGCATATGGTTGGGTCATTCTTTGTTCAACCACTATGGCCATCTTTGTTTTTCAATTAGATTATTTTGTTCATTTACACTTAACATAATCATTGACATAGTTTTATGTCTACTACCTTACTATTTGGGTTTCCCTTGTAGCTCAGTTGGTAACGAAGCTGCCTGTAATGCAGGAGACCAGGGTTTGATTCCTGGGTCAGGAAGATCCATTGGAGAAGGAAATGGCAACCCACTCCAGTATTCTTGCTTGGAGAATCCCAGGGACGGAGGACCCTGGTAGGCTGCCATCTATGGGGTCGCACAGAGTCGGACACAACTGAAGCGACTTAGCAGCAGCAGCAGCAGCAGCATATCTACTCTGAAAAGATAAGCTGTGTTACCTTCAAGAATATGCAGCATACTGAAATAGAATCTGAGCGTCTTTAAAAATTGAGAGTCATAAAATAAATGCAGTATCATTGGAATGATACCTTAATGATATCTCTGCTCTAAGAGACCAACTACCCTCAAGCTGTCCATATAGCCGAAACTCTATATGCTTCCTGTACCTGCGTATGTTTCCTTCCTTAGCTTTGGGAATTTTTCAGCCATAATTTTATCAAAAATATTTCTATCCCTGCTTTCTTATTCTCTTGGGGCCCTTATGAATGTTAGTACACTTGCTCTCAACCTAGAATTTTCTTAAGCTCTTCTCATTTTTTTAAAAAAAAATTCTTTTTCCTGTTCTGATTGGGTGATTTCCATTATTCTGTCTTCCAGATTGGCTTATGTGTTCTTCCGTATCACCTAATCTGCTGTTAATTCCCTCCCTTGAGCGTATTTTTTCATTTTATTTGTTGTATTCTCTAGTTCTGACTGATTCTTTTTTCATAATTTCTTGTTAAAATTCTTACTGTGTCTGTCTAATCTTTCCTTCAGTTCAGTTACCATTCTTATTATTGCTTTGAACTCTTTTATTTATTTATTTATTTATTTTTTAGAGCTTCCATTTTACTTTATTTTACTTTACAGTACTCTATTGGTTTTGGCATATATTGACATGAATCTGCCATGGGTGTACATGAACCCCCCTCCCACCTTCCACCCCACATCATCCCTCCGATCATCCCCATACACCAGACCGAAGCATCCTGCATCCTGCATTGAACATAGACTGGCGATTCATTTCTTACATGATAGTATACATATTTCAATGCTATTCTCCCAAATCATCCCACCCTCTCCTTCTCCCTCAGAGTCCAAAAGTCAGCTCTACACATCTGTGTCTCTTTTGCTGTCTTGCATACAGGGTCCTCATTACCATCTTTCTAAATTCCATATATATGTGTTAGTATACTGTATTGGTGTTTTTCTTTCTGGCTTACTTCACTCTGTATAATCGGTTCCAGTTTCATCCATCTTATTAGAACTGATTCAAATGTATTCTTTGCTAAGCTGCTAAGTCACTTCAGTCATGTCTGACTCTATGCGACCCCATAGACGGCAGACCACCAGGCTCCCCCCGTCCGTGGGATTCTCCAGGCAAGAACACTGGAGTGGGTTGCCATTTCCTTCTTCAATGCAGGAAAATGAAAAGTGAAAGTGAAGTCGCTCAGTCGTGCCCTACCCTGAGCGACCCCATGGACAGCAGCCTTCCAGGCTTTTCCAAGCAAGAGTACTGGAGTGGGGTGCCATTGCCTTCTCCAAATTTTGTCCTTTAGTAAAGTTTTATTCCATTAGATTTTAGATATGTCTTGTTTTATTTACTCATATAATTTTTTTCAGTTAATGAAATATATCTTCTACTTGTGTTATTCTTATTGTGCATGCATGCATGCTCAAGTGCTAAGTTGTGTCCTACTGTTTGAGACCCCATGGACTATAGCCTACCAGGCTCCTCTGTCCATGGTATTTCCCAGGCAAGAATACTGGAGTGGGATGCCATTTCCTTCTCCAGGGGATTTTCCTGACCCAGGGATTAAACCTGGATCTCCTGCATTGGCAGGTGAATCTTTATCAGTAAGACACCAGGGAAGCCCACAAATAGTATAAATAAGAATCTTGCAAAGAGAGAAGGAAGAGAACATCCTTGTCATCAGAATAACTTCTCAGCACATTTTCTTTTATTAGAGCATGTTGAACCTTACAGAATAATTTGTACTTCATACTCTGCTTATAGAGCTATCCCATCTTTCTTTAACAAAACTTTTATATGTATGTTAGGTATGTTAAAATCTATTTAATTTTCTATGCTTCAGATAAAATAGTAATGCATGCTAAAAATATGTATAATGAGAGAGTTGATGAGATATAAAAGGCTTACTAAAGACATTTAAACTAATAGTTGTCAATAAATCTCTGAATGTCTTGTAAATTCTCTCTTGGCTTAAGAAAGGTTAATAAACTCAGACTTTAAAATAGTGAAAGGACAACCTAAGTAATTATTTTATGAGACTTATTTCAACCCCAGGTAATGGTACAGAAAGTATAATAAGGTAATTGATCTTTTGGAAGAAGGAACTGATAAATTGATTGAAAAGTTGTCAGCACATGTTTCTAAGACACAGTTGCAAAATAATGAAATAAATCAATTTAAACAGAGTAACTGATAGGTTGACAAGGACAGTGTGCCATGTTTAATGTAACAAGGTTAAAATTAAACTGTATGTGCTATTCTGTTGCTTGCTTCTTTCAACAAACAGTGCATCATGGGCATCATTCAAAATGAATTTCTATGAAATAAATTATGAGAAAATTATCTTAATTACAGGAAATGCACTGATTATATCATAAGTTTCCTGTAATATTATCTTTTTCCTCTGGATTTTTCTAATTATAGTTTTTTTCTTTCTTTTTTTTTTCTCAGCTTTCTGGAAGTCTAAACTCAAAAGCACAAAATATTATGCATTATCCCATTACACAGCAAACAGCTTTTTTGTTCTTTTCTGTCTGTATACAGGACCAAGAGCAAATCAGAATTTGCTAATACCAGAAATACAGTTTTGGTAAACTGATGGGATAGGTAGATTTTGGGTCACTCCACTCTTTTAGACTGTATTAAAAGAGCTCTTTGTAAAACAACAAAAACCTACTTATATATATTAAGCATTATAGTTGTCCGAAAATTGCCAACTGAAAGAAAAAAATATGAAGATTCTTTCTAAATTTTAATCATTACAATTGTCATTTATTTCAACTCAAGCTTTCTTTTAAGACATTAATATGCTAATATCTCCTAGTTTCCTAAATAGTTAGCTGTAAGCTTTTCGATAAATAAAACTGATCATAAACTTTCCAGAGAATACCCTCAACTCTGCATTCACTCATTCATTCATTAAAAAAATTTTTCTAGGTCCCAAGCACAGCATTTTGACATATAACAGATAGGAATTTGAAGTGGAACTAACATTTTAGTTGGCGGAGATAGTCAATAAACTAACCGTAAAAATATAATTTCAAACACTAATATGACAGAATAAAAATATAAATAATGATAGATGATGTACCTATTTTTATAAGAGTAACCCATAGAGGCAGTTGCATTTGAGCAGACATTGAATTAAGTAGAAAACAAGTTAGGGAGCAGCTTATTTCTGGCATAAAGAACAGCAAAAACAAATTTACTACTATGGTAATTAATTTGTTATTAATAAAGAGAAGCAAAGATATAAGATCTCCTTAAGTAGTAAGTTGAGAGTAAAAAGTACAGTTGGAAATGATTTAGTGGAGTAGCCTTGGTCAAGTTAACATATATAGATTTATAATCTGTGTTGTTATTTTTAATGAGAGCAATAATTTGCATTTTGTTTTGATGTGATTAAAAATTTTCATGGTAATCATGTGTTTTGATTTATGGTCATAGAAATATAAGTCTAATACTGCCAATAATATGTAGAAAACATACTGTGATAGAGAATGATGACAATCCTTTTGGATACTGTTATCGTAGTCCAGGTGAGATCATTTGAATACATTATGAAGATATAACCTAGAAAATATCTTTATGTACCTAAATGAGTATAAAAGAAAAATAAAAATCAAGGTCAAAAATCACAACAAAATTTGTTTGGCACAATGTGCATTTAAGTGCCATTTACTGAGGAGAGTACCATTTACAAAAGATTTAGCAGGGGAAAATAATCAACAAATATTTATTTACATGATGTTTGAAATTTTTATAGTCCATCAATAGATTTTTTTTAATTCTTCACATTCCAGGATGTATGGCTCTAGGTGAGTGATCACAACATCACAGTTATCTGAGTCATGAAGATCTTATTTTGTATAGTTGTTCTGTGTATTCTTGCCACCTAGTCTTAATATCTTCTGGTTCTGTTAGGTCCATACCATTTCTGTCCTTTAATGTGCTCATCTTTGCATGAAATATTCCCTTGGTATCTCTAGTTTTCTTGAAGAGATCTCTACTCATTTCTATCCTGTCGTTTTTCTCTATCTTTGCACTGATTGCTGAGGAAGGCGTTCTTATCTCTCCTTGCTATTCCTTGAAACTTTGCATTCAAATGGGCATATCTTTCCTCTTCTCCTTTGCCTTTAGCTTCTCTTCTTTTCTCAGCTATAAAGGCCTCGTGAGACAACCATTTTGCTTTTTTGCATTTCTTTTTCTTGAAGTGGTCTGATGGTATTAGTGTCATAATGACAGAGTTTTTTTTTTTTTTTTTTAATATTTTTTTCCTTTTCTGTAGGCTCCAGAATAGCATCTGAATATTTATTTGGGTACAATAAGGCACATTTCTTGGAAAATGACTTCAATTTTAAGGTGGCTGATTCCATATATTGTATTCATATATATTGACTGTGGAAGTGAAAAGGGACTCTTGTGGAAGTGAAAGGAACCACCTTGAACAGCTAGCAATGTGAAGAAAGTTGCTTAGTTTAGAAATGCTAGCTACAGAGCCTTATATAGTCACTCGGTGCTTCTAACTTTTGAGGTTTATCTTTTGTTGCTTTGACAACTCCCAGTGGCAAATAGTTCATGGATCCCAAATCATTCAGGTGGCTGTTCTGTTGTAAAACTACCCCACATACAAATAATTTACCCCCTTGTTCAGTGACAGTATCTTTCCTCCTTTAAGCCACTTATTCATTGATTCAAAATTTTTCTGTCAGTAAGAGTATACTTCAGTTCAGTTCAGTCACTCAGTCATGTCCGACTCTTTGCGACCCCATGAATTGCAGCACCCAAGGCCTCCCTGGCCGTCACCAACTCCTGGAGTTCATTCAGACTCACATCCATCGAGTCAGTGATGCAATCCAGCCATCTCATCCTTTTTTTTAATTTTTATTTTTACTTTATTTTACTTTACAGTACTGTATTGGTTTTGGCATACATTGACATGAAACCACCACGGGTGTAAATGCACTCCCAAACATGAACCCCCCTCAAAATAGTGGCATGATTTTGGATTTCTGTTGTTTCAACCATGGCTTGCTTATCCAACTTTCTCCATCTTAGTTTTGTTCCCTAGATTATGTGTCTCCCTTAAAAGATGGCACCCAGAACTGAACAGCAAACTCCGGATGTGGTCTGAATTACAGAGGTTAGGAAAGTGATTACTAGCTATAATTTAGAAAAAGGGCTTGTACTAATACAACCTATGCATGTGAATTTTTAAAGGCATCTGCCACATACTGATGGGTCTTATTAAAGTTGTGGTCAGTTAAATCCTCCAGATCTTTTTCACATGATTTTCTGCCAAGCCAAGTATCTCCATCCTGTATTATACACTTGGTATTTGAACTTTTATGCAGAATGTTGCATTTATCACTATTAAATTTCATTTTATTGGAATTTACTTGGAATTCCAGTCTGTCAGAACAGTTTTGAGAGTACTGTAAAGTAAAATAAAATAAAATTTTAAAAAAAATCAAAAAAAAATCTTGGACAATTGTTATATTTATTATCCTTTCCAGCTTTGTGCCATTCAGATTTCATAAGCTTCCTTTCTGTGTTGTCACCAAAATCATTGGTAAACAGGCTTAATGAAGCTGAGTCAACAAGGAGCTAGCAGGAATCTACTAGATGATGGAGGTGAAAATAAATTATTTGGGTCTGATCATTAAATTCAGTTAACCCACTTTTACCCAGCTTGCATTTCATCATGTACATTAATTTTGGAGACTATATTGTTGAACATTTTATTTAAACAAGCTATTTCTTCAGATTTACCTTGATTGACCAACTTTATGATTTTATTTGGAGGAAAAAGAAGTTTATTTGTTCACTATTGCCTACTATGTTCCAGGCATTATTTTATATTAGAGAAGTACTGTATAGACCAATATGAAAAATTTGACTTTAATTGCAGCAAGAAAGCACTAAAAGTTTATTAGGCACAATAAAATAATCAGAGCTTTAACTTTAGATCATTTTGACACTGTGTGTAGAATGGATTGGGAGTTGGTGATGGAGAAGGGAGCCTGGCATGCTGCAGTCCATGGGGTCGCAAAGAGTCAGGCATGATTGAAGAACTGAACTGAACTGATAGAATGGATTATAGAAGAACAAGAATGGAAATAAGGAGCCCAGTTAGGGGCTATAGAGATTAATGGAAGGAACACCTACCTCTGGGTAGAAGACAAGTTCTCCTGTTCCTGTCACTGATGGCATGAGGTTGGGAGAGACATTCCAGCCAGTCTGAGTTCCATTATGAAGTGAAGGATTAAAGGAGCTCTCATAGTTTGAACAAAACTTGTCAACTCTAATATTCCATATATATGCAATTTTATCACTATTTGCAGGAGACCTGAGTTTGATTTCTAGGTCAGGAAGATCCCTTGTGGAAGGGAATGGCAACCCATTCCAGTGTTCTTTCTGGAGAATCTGCATGGACAGAGGAGCCTGGTGAGCTACAGTCTGTGGGGGTGCAAAAAGTTGGACATGACTGAGTGACTAACACTTGATTCGCTTTACTTGCTGTCAACCCCAGAATGTTTCTTTTCTTTTTTTTTTTTGGAACCTTCTGGATTTTTTTTTTTTAATTTTATTTTACCTTACAGTACTCTACTGGTTTTGGCATACATTGACATGAATCCGCCACGGGTGTACACGAACTCCCAAACATGACCCCCCCCCCCATCATCCCTCCGGATCATCCCCATACACCAGCCCCAAGCATCCTGCATCCTGCATCGAACACAGACTGTCGATTCATTTCCTACATGATAGTACACATATTTCAATGCTATTCTCCCAAATCATCCCACCCTCTCCCCCTCTCTCTCCCTCTCCCTCAGAGTCTTGACTCTTGACGATGTGACCTTGCTTCAGTTTCTGAGGTACACACCCCTCCCTTATTTCAAAACTGAGATGTCCACTGTTGTATGTGATGCTTCAAGAGTTGTGAGGACTAGATATTTGCAGTAACATCTGCTGGACTCACTTCAAGTAGGTTTGTATTAGTTTTCTTTACTAACTCCTCATTTGGACGTCAGTCTCCATTTAACTTTTTTTTTTTTTCTCTCTGAAGACTTTATTCCTCGTTTAGAAAGTGCTAGCCACTCAGTCATGTCCAACTCTTTGCGACCCCAAGGACTGCAGCCCACCAGGCCCCTCTTTCCATGGGATTTTCTAGGCAAGAATAATGGAGGGGGTTGCCATTTCCTTCTCCAGGGGATCTTCCTGACCTGGGGAATGAACCCAAGTCTCCTGCATTGCTGTCTGAGCTACTATGAAAGCCTCTTATTTAGAAGGCCATAGAAAATTAAGAGTGAATAGTTCTGCTTTCATGTTCTTAGCTATATAGTTGGATTTTTTATATATTAATATCATTATAGATGCATTTGATGCTGCTACAGCTATCATTGGGGCTAGATATATAATGCATAACAATGCATATGTGCCTGCTCACTCATGTATGCCTCTTCGCAACCCCATGGACTGTAGGCCACCAGGCTCCTCTGTCCTTGGAATTTTCCAGGCAAGAATACTGGGCTGGATTGCTGCTTCTTCCTCTAGGGGATCTTCCTGACCCAGAGATCAAACCCCTGTCTCTTGTGTCTCCTGCATTGGCAGATTCTTTACCACTGGGGACAGATAGGGCACTAAACAAATGGGCAGATTTCAGCAAGAAGCACTTAAAGAGAGCTCCCTGCTGCACTGGTCTACCCACAGGCTAGGAACAGTGTCTCCATCTTCAGGAAGAAGTTCAGCTTCTCTTGGGTTGTATCATCATCACCTGCATCAGCAGCAACATATTGTCCCTGAAATCCATTAAATGTGTAGTATATGTCTGGCACTGAGCTAAAAGATTTATGTGCATTATCTCATTTTATAGGGCAGTTTATTCAGACATCCACTCATTCATTTGATTACTATTTATGGTGCACCTCTGATGTACCAGATATCCAGCAAGCACTAGGAGGCAGGGGTAAACCAAGCAATCGTATTTCCTGTTTCATGTTATGTGCTGCCTAGAGGGAAAAATAAGGAGTAAACAGGTGATCACAATGAAGTTGATAGTATTTTTTGGAAATTACAATGTCTATTGGTGCTTGTAGGAGATGGACCTACTAAATGAATCCAAATTTTGCTGTTTTCTAAATATACCAGGAACTCTTATGCTTGAAGATTATTGATCTCCTGCTCCCATTTCCTAAGGTCTTTTTCTTCTAGATATCTACATGGCTTATCTCTACAATTTATTCACTTAGATAATACCTTAATAAGTAGAAGACTTTGTCTGCCATTCTGCTTAATGATGTAACTTCACTCCTCATTGCTTTCTGTCTCTTTGAGGTGAGGTGAGGTGAAGTCGCTCAGTCGTGTCCAACTCTTTGCGACCCTGTGGACTGTAACCTACTAGGCTTCTCTGTCCACAGGATTCTCCAGGCAAGAATACTGGAGTGGATTGCCATTTCCTTCTCCAGGGGATCTTCCCGACCCAGGGCTCGAACCCGGGTCTCCCACATTGGAGGCAGACGCTTTAACCTCTGAGCCACCTGATTTTTCTTCATAGAATTCATCAACCCCTGAAAGAATATGTATGTCTCCCTTCAACCTACATCTCTAATAAATAATTTGAATGAGAAAAGAGACTTTGGTTCATTCACTTTCATTTTTGGAGTACTGAGAACAATGTTTGGCACATATAGGTTCCTTGTTCAATAAATGTCAGTTCAATGATCAATTGATTGAAAAAATACATGAATGGATGAATTGTTACATGATAGTTTAGACGAAAACCTCAAACTTGTCATGCTGTCCCCTAGTTCAGGCAGGGGGTATAAGAGACAAGTGTCTCTGGCTCAGGAAATGTTGATTTTACATCTGTGTTAGGGGTGGTTGTATAAGTCTAGGGTTCCTGCACAAAGAGAAAAAAAAAAAAATCTTGATCAACCTTATAAAACAAACAACTAAGAGGCAGAATATTTATTACAGACAAAAGTTGAGTTGATTAAATAATGTTTCCATCTATGAGTGAATGAGTGCAATGCTGGTATGTTTTCCTTATGTCGGATTATGTGCAATATTTCTATGTCCTTGTACCCTGTGAGCTTGCACCCCTTCTTGGCCAGATCAGCCCTCTTTCTACATATATCTGGCCTAGATTCTGTCCTCCAGAATTAACAGGATAGGAGGCTTATAAAAAGAAAGATCCAAAGTCAAATAGCAACAAGGGTCACAGAGAGAGAATTACGGATTAAAGAATGGAAACACAAAGAAAATCAGCTGAATGAGAACCAGTATGTGGTGTTAAGAAAGTAGCACTGGAGAAGGGGTGGGAGCCAAGAGCAGTCTCTTTTTCCTAGGCACAAACTGACTAGAAGGCAATCCAAATTGTAGGAGAAAGATTATATGTAGAGAGCAGAATCAGAGGTGGTGCAATCAGTGAGTGAAGAGACAGTGGATCATCAAATGGAAAAGGAAATCTGGCTTTAGGAAATCAGAAGAAGCACAGAAATCAACAGGTTCATCACAAAAGCTGCAGGGACACCAGGAGACCACCAAGGGTATGTTAGTAATCAGGAGGAGGAGAAGATAAAGGCCTAGGGTTGGGGGAGAAGGTGGTCTGGTAGGTTGAGGGTATCCCAGAAGGATCAGCAGAGCCTGTGTGATGTCATAGTAACCCCTCCACCCTAATGGGTCCTGTTTTTCTTCTTCCTGTAACAGAGCACTCTGTCTATCCTAACGCTTTCTGCAGGTGGTGATGTGAAGTGCCCTAGCAGCAGTATTGTTCTCAGGAACCACAGAACGACTGACTAGAAAATATTCAGACTCTTTCATGGGTCTCATGAAATATAACATGAATTCTTTTTACAAAATTCTCCCCAAATTTCAGCGATTCCAGTATTTATATGTGGACAGGGCCCCAACTTGTAGCTTCATTGACCTATGACAGCTAGAAGTGAAGGAATAGTGGGAAATTGTACCCAAAGAGTGATTTTCAGTGTAGATTTACAAGTGGAGTGTCAGCAGCATAAGAAGTCTTGGCAGGTAAACATCAACATGAGGCCTTCTAAGTCCATTCCTTGTTTCTTCCTTTAAGAAATATGAGATCATGTTCAGTGAATCACCAGATGGAGAATTTGTTCAGGCAAAATGGCTTTGCAAGTTGCCTTGTAAATCGCCTCTGGCTTCTAAAAAACAGTAGCAAATGTGCCGAAGACTGAATTAGCTAGAACAGAAGTTCACTTTTTCACTAAAGAATTATTTGGGCCTGAGCTAAAATCTGGACTCCTAGAGCTGGAAGGGATGTGAAAAGAGTCTGTCAGCCAGGCCTCTGGTTTTAGTCCGAAAACTTAAATTGCTTATGGAACTTTGAGCAGTGTGAGGACCCCTCCAGACTTGACAACCTTCCTTGAATCTGTAGGGATTCGGGACCTGTGGGATGTGGATGCTGAGGAAGCCGTATTGACCTTGACATCTACAAACTGTGAAACCTCTGACAAGGTTCCCCAGTAGCCTGAGGGTATTGGAAGAGGATGGCCATTTAAAAATAGACAGCAAGAGATGAGAAGAGATGAGACTCTTTCAGAAAACCAGAGGTTAGAACTTTTGTCTTGCTTTCCACACCTTTCAAACCTCCTAGGAAATGACATTTGATCAAAGAAACTTCAGCTAAGTTGAGAGAAGGACATTGTCCAGATTGAGAGATTTAGTGGGCCTTCATGTGACCACTGATTCTCAGACCACTGTGTAAGCTAAAAGGCATGCATCTTGAGTGTATTAAGGATTCTGAAGAATGTTCAGGAAAGGGAGGCCTTTCTAGAGTACTGTCTTGAAGGCACCCCCTAATAGGGTACTCCACAGGACTCCACAGTCAGGGTTTGCTAAGTGAGACCCTGCTAAGGAAAAGGCTTCAATCCTGCAGTAGAGAGAGGAATTGATGAAATCACTAGACATGGTGGGAAAAAATTCTCCGTTGGCTGTTTTCCAGCCTTACCTTTCAATGGCTTGGATGAAAATCAGGACATTGAGTCAAAATCTTAGAGCCATCCTCCCCAAATTTACTGAACTTTACATGCATTTCTTTTCTTGAAACTAACGCTTGCATTAGAGGGGGAAAGAAAAAGCCTGGGGGTGATCATGGAGTGTGTGCAATTTAAATTCTTTTGCATTTAGTGACTTGTTCTGACTAGGGAAGGATTCAGGTATTTGGATAATTTCATAAACCATTGACTTTTTAAAGAGGAATATGAAGAAACATATGCCAATTGAGTTAGAAGCTGGGCATAGCTATGAGATAGATATTAGTCCCTTTTACCAAAATGTGGTTTATGAGGCTTTTAATAGAGATTAAATTGGTGGAAACCTTATTATAGATTTGATAGTTTCTACATTTATCTCCCCAATGTAATGCTGAACTGTTGGGCACAAGGCAGAGCCTGTAACTCTGCATAGATCACCAAGTTCCATTCTAGAAATCAGAAATGACATTCTCTTACATAAAAATAAAAAATAACTCATCAGTGATTATTTTCCTCTATACACACCCCACCTGCTGTCTCTGTTTCTACTAACGGCCCTAAGGACCCTAGTGTCTAAATTGGGATCACTTTTGCCTTTATGGCCAATTCCCAATCTGGATGTTCTTCACTTGCCAAAATTCTACCCATTTAATGAAATTACTGAGTTATTATAACTGCTAAAAGTGCTTTCTGGATGGCAATCCACACTATGGGGGAAAACAAACCAGATCAAGGGGAAGCAGAATGACAGGATTGAAAGGAGGTGAATTTTAGAAGAGTAGTCAGGAAGAGCTCTCTGAGCAGGTGGGAAGAGAATTAATGAAGATAGAAAAGCAAAATGGGAAGAAATCAGTGCATTCATGAATAGCATAAGGGCCTGGTAGCTGGAGGGAAGCAAGGGAAAGAGTGATGGGGGACAAGGTCAGAGAGGCAGGCAGTACCAGACATAAAGGGCTGGATTTTTAACTGAAATCATGGAGAGTTGTGAAAGTGAGATTGATGAGCATGACAAAGTATCTATCCTCATGGAGCTTATGCTCTAGTGGGAGAAGAGAGATGAATAACTAATAAACCAGATGTGAGCTGCTTCCTGTTGTAAAAGATCACCCCAAATTGATACTTTACAAAATCATGAGTTTGTGGCACCACAAACTGCTGAGTTTACCCCTGTCCACAGAGGGACATTATCTACCTTGAACTTTCATCTACATGAAGGTAATATATCAGCTCTTCATTACTTTGTGGCCTGGATTCAATGCTCCAGGACAGTACACATATTTTCTAACTTCCCTTTGGAAAGAAAATAAGATTTTGTTTGTCATAAGGAACCTCTTTAAATCATTATAAAGAACTAATTCTAAGGGGACTAACTTTTCCCCTAAGAGATGCTTTATGTATGTTTGCTTGTCAACATTGGGTCTTAAGACTGATGAAGTTATAACTTAGGTTATCCAACAGGAGATACTGATGATATTTTGTCTAAAAGAGGAAGTGTGTGTGTATGTATGTGTTTGTGTGTGTGTGTGTGCACATGCACATGCCTGTGTGTATGTCAGCCATCAGGTATGTGAATGAATTAAGAAAGGAGGACACGAGAAGATACGACCTTAGGCTGCTATTTCTGAATTTCAGTTTTTTCTTCCTCTGTTGGCTCACTTAGCATAACTAACACAAAGGTTTGGAGGTGGTTAGCCCCTCCTTTGTCTGCTTCACGTGTCATGAACTGCTCTGTAGTGACCAAAGAAGAAGAAGGCCCCAAGGTCCTCCCACACTGGATTCCTCAGACCTCTAATGAAAGAAAGGAAGGCGCTAGCCTGCTGGCTAATTTCTAATATTAGTCTGGAACCTTCCACATTCTTTGACCTTGTTTCCTAATATCTAGACAATGAGGTGAAAGTCAGCCCTGGATAAAACACAAGCAGATTTC
Organism: Oreotragus oreotragus; assembly: GCA_006410675.1. Classification (NCBI taxonomy): domain Eukaryota; kingdom Metazoa; phylum Chordata; class Mammalia; order Artiodactyla; family Bovidae; genus Oreotragus; species Oreotragus oreotragus. The sequence goes on along the minus strand of SJYX01019403.1, from coordinate 164,213 downwards.
AATTCCCATTACTCTCCAAATCACAGAGGAGGAAATGGGTCAGACCACTTGGTCTACAGCTGCTACTTCTGGACGAAAACTTCAGAGGGCTACCCTGTGTGGCCCTGGTTCCCCAGAGGCCTTGACACCCAGGTGATGGTTTTATGCAAGAAATGGCAGGGCCCAGAGACAGTGTGGAGGAGGATAAAGCTGGACAGGAGGGGCAGCAAAGGGTGGACACAGTTTCTGCAAGGGAACCTGCCCCTTTACCTATGAATGTTTTTCCATATACAGGTCCATTACTTTCCTTCCATTCAGTTGCACCACTGTGTAGCTGAAAAGAATCAAAGAATCAGAAGGTTCCTTTAAACAAAGGAAACCAAAGGGGCAGGGCTTGGAGGTGCTGTGATAAAGGCTATCATTCAGTGAAGTGATGGAAGTAATTGAAATGCTACTACCTTGCTTTGGTCTGAAAATACTTATGTAGCTTTAACAAAAATTTGTGTGTGGCGGAAGTGGAGGGTGAATGAGGAAGAAGAAGGCAAGTGCCCGCTTCATCTGAAGTCCAGGGAATTAAAGGCCCTGAGCGATGCCCATCCTATTCTGTTCACCTGAATGAAAGCCAGATAATAAAATCACATTATAAAATGCAGAAGTCAATCTACAGCAATGAATACAGAACAAAGGTACTTTGGAATATGCCATCCTAATATTCCTGTCTGCACACTTTAGTGTTCTTAATTGTGTTTTATGTTTAATGAAAGAAACAATGACTTTCAGTGGAGGGAAAAAATAGATCTTTAAAGATAATCAAGGCCTTAACTACCTACCTTAGGTAGCCGAGAAAAAGCTACAGTACTCTATTTTTTAACACTGCAGATATGTAATTTAATGCAGGTCTAATGACAGTCTCAAACATGGGGCTTTAATCGAAATTGTTCAAGCTCAGTACTATGACAGGAACTCACAAGCCCCCAGCAGTGCTGTCCATTTTCTCAGGTTCTGTAAGAAAAAAGGAAAGAAGGAAAAAAACCTCTTGAACTTATGTTGCTATTGATGTGTAATATAAAATTTAAAAAAAAAACAGTTAAATTTCAATTACCCACAGGTAATTATAACTTTATTGTTTGACTGTACTACAGGGATTTTTGTAATTCCCAAGACTAATAATTTTCTATAATTTTACAGGTTGTCAAATAAACTATTAAAGATTATCTTTGAAAAGGCATCTGCAATTGTAAGGACATATCATACTGTTCCTGTACTGTATTAGTAATTAGAGATCCCTGGATAGTGAAATATCTGTGCTGGGAGCTCACCACCAGGTAGCACATTTCCTCACAGCCACACCTAATCTCCCACAAAAGCGTTTAAACTTCTCAGGTATTCTCTTCACTGCTGTAGGACACACATGCAAATTTTATTAATATTCCCCCAGCAATTCCAAATGGTTTGTCAAGATAAATCTCTACCTCCTGGTAGGAAGAAGTTAAAATCAGAAGGATGGGCCCCACCTATCATTTAAGGGAAAATCTCAGGACAAAATGCACAACGAGAGGAGGTGGGCTGGAGAGGTACAAGTGGAGGGTGGTGGGTGTGTGTGGGTGTGGGTGTGGGTGTGTGGGTGTGGGTGTGTGTGTGTGTTGGGTAGAATTGAAAGGTGTGTGTGTGTGTTGGGTAGAATTGAAAGTGTGTGTGTGTGTGCTTGTGTGTTGGGTAGAACTGAAAGGTTTGGGGGCCAAGATATATTTATTTCTACCAATAACAGTTAGGGTCAATAATATGAAATTAGCCCCAAAGCAAGGTTCTTTCTGAACTTTTCTCTTTCTCAAGGCCATCTCTGTCGTGTATGTGTGTGTGTGTCTGTGGTCAGTCATGTCCGATTCCTTTGCAATCCCATGGACTGTAGCCCACCAGTCTCCTCTGTTGGGGAATTTTCCAGGCAAGAACACTGGAGCAGGTTGCCATTTCCTTCATATCCATATATACATTGTGGGGTATGGACCCTATTGCCTAAAGAGGTAACACCCCCCCTTTTTTGCCACACCACGTAGCATGCAGGATCTTACTTCCCCAAAGTTAAAGTGAGTCACTCAGTCTTGTCTGACTCATTGCTATCCTATGGACTATACAGTCCATGGATTTCTCCAAGCCAGAATACTAGAGTGGGTAGCCTTTCCCTTCTCCAGCGGATCTTCCCAACCCAGGAATTGAACTGGGGTCTCCTGCCTTTGCAGGTGGATTCTTTACCAACTAAGCTACCAGGGAAACCCCCCGACACACACACCCCTTGCAGTGGAAGTGTAGAGTCTTAACCCCTGGGCCACCAGGAAAGTCCCAACCATCATCCTAAGATTCCTCTCTTAGGAAACAGACCTTTATGAAAGGTTAGGGAGGTGCAGATATGACTTCCTCATGGAACTTCTAGTTCTTCAAACACACCAAGTCTGTCATGACTCCCTGCTTCTATGTGCACTGAATCCTCAGTCCAAATGCCTTCCTCCCATCTCCTGTCAAACACCAACTTACTCTTCTAGACCAGAGGAAGTGTGCTTCCTTGATAAGGATGTTACTCACTCTTCTATTTTTACTAAATATTTTCTCTCCTGGGTTCTCAGAGGAATGTTTTTCATCTTTATTAATGAGATAAGAGGCACCATGTCAGGTAAACCAAAATGAAACCTGGGACTAGATTGACAACTGGAGAATGCCTTTACCTGCCTTAGGGATATAGGAAAGAGCCAGAAATGATTTTCAGGTCAAAACCAGAAACCGGGACTGTTTTTTTAGGGCAGTCACAGTGACTTGACAGCAAAGACAAGTTTAGAGATGGAGGGGTCAGTTGATTTATTAAGAGACAGTGGTAAAGAAAACAGATGCATCGTGGTCTGATTGGGTTATTGTGGACAGATGCTATCTAAAAAGGTGCTGAAAAGCCCCAAGGAGTCTGTTGGCTGTGCCAAGCCTCTCATACCAGATTCTAGCTGGGTCTAACAGTACAAACACTGTAGTGTTCTGTAGATTCCACTCATCTCCACCAGCCTGCAAATTCCTGATGGGCAGACCCTGTCACACTCAGTTCTGTTCCCTCAGCACCATGCCTACTAGGTAGTCATCTGATAAATGTTCAAACTCTGCAGCTTGAAATGCACAGAAGACCTGAGCTTTTCTCCCAGCCCTGCTATAGTCTGTCTCTATAACCTGTACAAGTTGAAGCCTCGGGTTTACCTACTATGTACACATCCATTTTCCCTCTAAAAGTCTAGAGGGAAAGTAGAAATAATTCTTTACTGGCACCCTGAAACCCCTCCCATTTGGATGCTTACTTCTTGAGTTCATATTATAGGAAAGCAAAATCTCAACTCTGTGACCAGAAAAAAGTACAAATGCAAGAAAGGACAGCAACTGGTTGGCTCTTTCTCACTATGGGGTAGATGGTTGCTTGGAGATTTTGGATGAGAACCCAGTTTGGTGAGAGACTACGAGTTTACTGGTGGTGATAAAGTATCTCATGGGTGTGAACAAAGGGATGAGACAGGTCATGAACTGCTCTGTAGTGACCAAAGAAGAAGAAGGCCCCAAGGTCCTCCCACACTGGATTCCTCAGACCTCTAATGAAAGAAAGGAAGGCGCTAGCCTGCTGGCTAATTTCTAATATTAGTCTGGAACCTTCCACATTCTTTGACCTTGTTTCCTAATATCTAGACAATGAGGTGAAAGTCAGCCCTGGATAAAACACAAGCAGATTTCAATTCCCATTACTCTCCAAATCACAGAGGAGGAAATGGGTCAGACCACTTGGTCTACAGCTGCTACTTCTGGACGAAAACTTCAGAGGGCTACCCTGTGTGGCCCTGGTTCCCCAGAGGCCTTGACACCCAGGTGATGGTTTTATGCAAGAAATGGCAGGGCCCAGAGACAGTGTGGAGGAGGATAAAGCTGGACAGGAGGGGCAGCAAAGGGTGGACACAGTTTCTGCAAGGGAACCTGCCCCTTTACCTATGAATGTTTTTCCATATACAGGTCCATTACTTTCCTTCCATTCAGTTGCACCACTGTGTAGCTGAAAAGAATCAAAGAATCAGAAGGTTCCTTTAAACAAAGGAAACCAAAGGGGCAGGGCTTGGAGGTGCTGTGATAAAGGCTATCATTCAGTGAAGTGATGGAAGTAATTGAAATGCTACTACCTTGCTTTGGTCTGAAAATACTTATGTAGCTTTAACAAAAATTTGTGTGTGGCGGAAGTGGAGGGTGAATGAGGAAGAAGAAGGCAAGTGCCCGCTTCATCTGAAGTCCAGGGAATTAAAGGCCCTGAGCGATGCCCATCCTATTCTGTTCACCTGAATGAAAGCCAGATAATAAAATCACATTATAAAATGCAGAAGTCAATCTACAGCAATGAATACAGAACAAAGGTACTTTGGAATATGCCATCCCAATATTCCTGTCTGCACACTTTAGTGTTCTTAATTGTGTTTTATGTTTAATGAAAGAAACAATGACTTTCAGTGGAGGGAAAAAATAGATCTTTAAAGATAATCAAGGCCTTAACTACCTACCTTAGGTAGCCGAGAAAAAGCTACAGTACTCTATTTTTTAACACTGCAGATATGTAATTTAATGCAGGTCTAATGACAGTCTCAAACATGGGGCTTTAATCGAAATTGTTCAAGCTCAGTACTATGACAGGAACTCACAAGCCCCCAGCAGTGCTGTCCATTTTCTCAGGTTCTGTAAGAAAAAAGGAAAGAAGGAAAAAAACCTCTTGAACTTATGTTGCTATTGATGTGTAATATAAAAATTTAAAAAAAAAACAGTTAAATTTCAATTACCCACAGGTAATTATAACTTTATTGTTTGACTGTACTACAGGGATTTTTGTAATTCCCAAGACTAATAATTTTCTATAATTTTACAGGTTGTCAAATAAACTATTAAAGATTATCTTTGAAAAGGCATCTGCAATTGTAAGGACATATCATACTGTTCCTGTACTGTATTAGTAATTAGAGATCCCTGGATAGTGAAATATCTGTGCTGGGAGCTCACCACCAGGTAGCACATTTCCTCACAGCCACACCTAATCTCCCACAAAAGCGTTTAAACTTCTCAGGTATTCTCTTCACTGCTGTAGGACACACATGCAAATTTTATTAATATTCCCCCAGCAATTCCAAATGGTTTGTCAAGATAAATCTCTACCTCCTGGTAGGAAGAAGTTAAAATCAGAAGGATGGGCCCCACCTATCATTTAAGGGAAAATCTCAGGACAAAATGCACAACGAGAGGAGGTGGGCTGGAGAGGTACAAGTGGAGGGTGGTGGGTGTGTGTGGGTGTGGGTGTGGGTGTGTGTGTGTGGGTGTGTGTGTGTGTTGGGTAGAATTGAAAGGTGTGTGTGTGTGTTGGGTAGAATTGAAAGTGTGTGTGTGTGTGCTTGTGTGTTGGGTAGAATTGAAAGGTTTGGGGGCCAAGATATATTTATTTCTACCAATAACAGTTAGGGTCAATAATATGAAATTAGCCCCAAAGCAAGGTTCTTTCTGAACTTTTCTCTTTCTCAAGGCCATCTCTGTCGTGTATGTGTGTGTGTGTCTGTGGTCAGTCATGTCCGATTCCTTTGCAATCCCATGGACTGTAGCCCACCAGTCTCCTCTGTTGGGGAATTTTCCAGGCAAGAACACTGGAGCAGGTTGCCATTTCCTTCATATCCATATATACATTGTGGGGTATGGACCCTATTGCCTAAAGAGGTAACACCCCCCCTTTTTTGCCACACCACGTAGCATGCAGGATCTTACTTCCCCAAAGTTAAAGTGAGTCACTCAGTCTTGTCTGACTCATTGCTATCCTATGGACTATACAGTCCATGGATTTCTCCAAGCCAGAATACTAGAGTGGGTAGCCTTTCCCTTCTCCAGCGGATCTTCCCAACCCAGGAATTGAACTGGGGTCTCCTGCCTTTGCAGGTGGATTCTTTACCAACTAAGCTACCAGGGAAACCCCCCGACACACACACCCCTTGCAGTGGAAGTGTAGAGTCTTAACCCCTGGGCCACCAGGAAAGTCCCAACCATCATCCTAAGATTCCTCTCTTAGGAAACAGACCTTTATGAAAGGTTAGGGAGGTGCAGATATGACTTCCTCATGGAACTTCTAGTTCTTCAAACACACCAAGTCTGTCATGACTCCCTGCTTCTATGTGCACTGAATCCTCAGTCCAAATGCCTTCCTCCCATCTCCTGTCAAACACCAACTTACTCTTCTAGACCAGAGGAAGTGTGCTTCCTTGATAAGGATGTTACTCACTCTTCTATTTTTACTAAATATTTTCTCTCCTGGGTTCTCAGAGGAATGTTTTTCATCTTTATTAATGAGATAAGAGGCACCATGTCAGGTAAACCAAAATGAAACCTGGGACTAGATTGACAACTGGAGAATGCCTTTACCTGCCTTAGGGATATAGGAAAGAGCCAGAAATGATTTTCAGGTCAAAACCAGAAACCGGGACTGTTTTTTTAGGGCAGTCACAGTGACTTGACAGCAAAGACAAGTTTAGAGATGGAGGGGTCAGTTGATTTATTAAGAGACAGTGGTAAAGAAAACAGATGCATCGTGGTCTGATTGGGTTATTGTGGACAGATGCTATCTAAAAAGGTGCTGAAAAGCCCCAAGGAGTCTGTTGGCTGTGCCAAGCCTCTCATACCAGATTCTAGCTGGGTCTAACAGTACAAACACTGTAGTGTTCTGTAGATTCCACTCATCTCCACCAGCCTGCAAATTCCTGATGGGCAGACCCTGTCACACTCAGTTCTGTTCCCTCAGCACCATGCCTACTAGGTAGTCATCTGATAAATGTTCAAACTCTGCAGCTTGAAATGCACAGAAGACCTGAGCTTTTCTCCCAGCCCTGCTATAGTCTGTCTCTATAACCTGTACAAGTTGAAGCCTCGGGTTTACCTACTATGTACACATCCATTTTCCCTCTAAAAGTCTAGAGGGAAAGTAGAAATAATTCTTTACTGGCACCCTGAAACCCCTCCCATTTGGATGCTTACTTCTTGAGTTCATATTATAGGAAAGCAAAATCTCAACTCTGTGACCAGAAAAAAGTACAAATGCAAGAAAGGACAGCAACTGGTTGGCTCTTTCTCACTATGGGGTAGATGGTTGCTTGGAGATTTTGGATGAGAACCCAGTTTGGTGAGAGACTACGAGTTTACTGGTGGTGATAAAGTATCTCATGGGTGTGAACAAAGGGACATGATGGGAGAAAGTAGGTCATGGAAGAGAAGAAAGTACCAGAAAGCAAGTCTTGGGAATTACAAAACATATTTTGTCAACTTTACATTTTGTTAAGTTTTGTTTGGTGCAAAGAATTGATCATAGTTTTATTTTTAGTTTTTACCTAAACAGGACAAATAAAGATCAAATTAAGAAGTAAGATAATTATATTAAAGTTGTGAGATAACAAAGCTTTAAGGAATGGAAAGATGATCATATAAATAAATTCTACACAGTCACACTGGATAAGGACAGTGTGAGGACCAAGAATGAAATCTCTTGTCTTTTATTTGAAGTGAAGTGAAAGTTGCTCAGTCATGTCCAACTCTTTGCAACCCCATGGACTGTCCATGAAATTCTCCAGGCCAGAATTCTGGAGTGGGTAGCCTTTCCCTTCTCCAGGGGATCTTCCCAACCCAGGGATCAAACCCAAGTCTCCTGCATTGCAGGCAGATTCTTTATCAGCTGAGCCACAAGGGAAGCCCACGAACACTGGAGTAGCTAGTTTATCCTTTCTCCAGGGGATCTTCCCGACCCAGGAACTGCACTAGAGTCTCCCACATTGCAGGCGGATTCTTTACCAACTGAGCTATCAGTCTTTTCTTTAATCCTCTCCTTTTTCTACAATTTTCTGTTTCCAGTCTTTGTTCCAATCTTATATTTCCAATGCTTAAAAAGATACCTATCCTGTAACACATGTAAGATTTTCCATAATCATTAATTATGTTAAAATGCAGATGAAGTAGGTAAAAAAATATCAACAATACTAGTGTTAAATGAAAACTATATTTTTTTACCAATGCCTAATCTCAACAAAAGTTTCATTACAATGCAACAGTTCTCCTTACTGGCCACTGAAAAGCTAGTTAGTATTTGTCCTTGTGGTCTTAAAATTCAAAAATGTAAAATTATTAAATAGTCTTTATTGTAACATGTCTTACTTCTCAATAAGTCTTTTTGATAACAGCTTGTGCCCTGAGCTGAAGGCAATGTCAAGGTCAATTATTTCATTCAAGGCCCCTAATTAAGACTACTTTTTTGAGGTCAGGATAATGCATTACTTTATTTTAATAGAGGGGAGATCAAAGCTCTACCTTAAATGTTCCTGAAGCAAAGCAATGCTGCTTTAACCTGGGTTACATTAACAAGGGCAAAAAATGGGTTACTCATTTTAGAGCCCCACACCCAACTCCACTGCAAAGATGGTATTCAGCTCAATAGAAAATAAGCTTGCATTAGCAAAGCCAGCTTACCCAGAAACACACCCCAGGCCACTTTATATACTTCTGAGATCCTGAATTTCCATAGCTCCTGTGCAGTGGTTACTGTTGCTGTTTCAGTAAGACTATAATGGGAGGTGGACACCCACATATGTGCTTCATGGAATCCAAACACATACAGTTTCTACAGAGTTTAAGAATCAAGGTAATTCCCATAAAATCTGGATTTCTGGATACTCACAGAAGAAATCAAAGGATCTGACAATGTTCAGTCCATATTCTTTTATTTATTTTTTTCTGTTGGTTTGGTTTTTTGTTTGGTTTGTTTCTAATTTCATTGAAGTGGTTAATTTCTGCTGTCAAAGTGACTCAGTATTATATATGTATACACACACACATACATATATATATACATAGACACATATATACATATATATACATACATGTATATATGCTTTTTCATTATGGTTTATCATAGGATATTGAATATAGTTCCCTGTGCTATATAGTATGATCTTGTTGTTTATCCATTCTGTGTATAATAGTTTTCATTTGTTAATCCCAAGTGCCCAATACTTCCCTCCTCCACCTCCTCTCACCCCTGACAGCTGCAAGTCTGTTCTCTATGTCTATGAGTTGGTTCCTGCTTTGCAGATATGACCATTTGGGTCACATTTTAGATTTCACGTATAGTACAGTGATGTCATATGGTATTTGCCTCTCTCTTTCTGACTTACCTCAGTGTAATTTCTAGGTCCATCCATGTTGCTGCAAATGACATGGTTTCATTCTTTTTTATGGCTGAGCAGTACTCCATTGTATGGGTACCGCATTTTCCTTATCCATTTGTCTGTCAATGACCATTTATGTTGCTTCATATCTTAGCTATTATAAATAGTGCTGCTCTGAACCTGGGAGAGTCCATATTCTTGAATGGTAATAATTGACTAGACTAAGGAATGACAGCCTCCTTTAGATAGGATGTGCATTCAAATTTGTTACCATCCCAACTGCTCATTGCTGCACAGAGTATAAACAAGCTGACATATTTTGTTTGGCTGATATAGTATCTATGTTACTACGAATGTGTTTTTTAATTGTAATGCTCTGGGGCAGGATTTAAATATGCACTTTCACAGGCTGTATACCTGGCCAGATCCACATATTTATACTGCCAGCCTGGCATTGGTAGCAGCCCTTCCTATGTTCTGTTCCATTTTCCTGCAGCCCACAGAAATTCCCCAGATGCTGAGGGAAACAGTTTCTAGCAGTCTCATAGCTGAAATCACTCTTCAAACAAATATGTGCACTAAGCCTTGGGCTCAGGTTGCTTTCAGAGAAAACTAAAAGAACAACATTTAAATGCATTCTATTGTGAGGGCATCCTAATAGTTACATGCTATGTAGATGGTTGATCAGGACTGTGATGGCTCTGGAGGTGATGCCATAGAGGGAGAATGTGTAGGAACTATGCTGCTGCTGCTGCTAAGTCACTTCAGTCATGTCCAACTCTGTGTGACCCCATAGACGGCAGCCCACCAGGTTCCCCCATCCCTGGGATTCTCCAGGCAAGAATACTGGAGTGGGTTGCCATTTCCTTCTCCAATGCATGAAGGAGAAAAGTGAAAGTGAAGTCGCTCAGTCTGTCCGACAGTTAGCGACCCCATGGACTGCAGCCCACCAAGCTACTCTGTCCATTGGATTTTCCAGGCAAGAGTACTGGGGTGGGGTGCCATTGCCTTCCCCGAGGAACTATGCAGGGCAGACTTAAAGTAAGTCTGACAACTGTAGTCAAATTTCGGGGAAATATCCTATGAGAAGAGATAAAATGAACAGGTTAAGCTCCAGAAGGCAAAATTAAGACTTGGAAATTTGACCCAACCAGATAAGTTCAAAATAAGGACACAGTTTTAACCTCTAGAGCACACTCTAACAAAACAGGCTGCTTTGTGCCGAAGCTCACATTTTCTTTCAGAGATTTCAAGTAAATTCCCATATTTTACACAGATCCTTGTAATCCATGTTGCTCACACACATTTATTTAATATCACAAACCTGGGGTTATGTACAGGGAAATCTTGCTCTTTATCAGGTTGTGTAGCTGTTCAGATATTTCTTTGGAGGTTGGTGAATGGGAAAAGAAAGAGATAAAGCTGGCATTTGGTGATGAGAGCAGTCATTCCCCCACCATTATAGGGAAATAATTTAGCACCCCTATAAAACCTAGGGATGCCTCAAATCAAAATGCATTTTTCTCTTCACACCGAGAATCTCTTAAGTGCACAGGAACGCATAAGATCGGGTGAATTATCTATTATCTGAAAGATATTTATGATGCCTAAGGTGGGAGAGCATGACTCATATCTGCTCCTCACAGGAACTCAACATGATAGTAAGCCAGCAGAGAGGAAATAGCTGAAATATTTGGAAGAACAAACCCTCCCTGCCAGAGGTTACGGTGAATTCAAGTGTTTTCCACTTCTGCCCTTCTTCAAAGCTACAAAGCGATGAAGTAGTCAAATTAATGAAGTATTGTAATAGAAATGGAAAGATTAGAGTATGCTGAAGAGTGGAATACAGTATTGTTCTTAAGAGGCATGATAGGAAAGAAGCACTTTGATGTAAGAGGCTGGCTGGAGGGGCTATTCAACTTCAGTGTCACCAAAAAAAGAAAAAAAATCAGAATGGATTAGCATGATTTTGTTATCATTCCAGATATGATAACACATGAGAAAATAGACATTATTTGGTTATAATTCAATAGAGAGTTCCTGATAAATGTAAGCTATAAGCGTAGGGCTCTATCCAGTGTACATTTTATCAGAGCCTACTCTGTGGATTGAATTACAGCTTCCATAACGGCCAGTAGCCCTCCCATTTATGTTTATGGATTCTAGCCCATCCAACAAAAGTAACAATTAAATGGAAATTCATTACAAGAGAGCTCAAAAGTTCTGATGGAACTCGCAAAGTGACGGTGGTCAACTTTCAGAGAGGTAGCTGTTAACCCAGTGTCACACAGTGGAACTTTGGCACTCACAAGAAATTCACTCCAGATGTCAAGATCTTTCAACTTGAGGTTGAAAGTGGTAGCTCTTTGAGGATAGATACAATATAGTGTGAAGAATCACTTGCATTATTCCCCTAGTGTCTAGGTTCTTAAAATAATACAATCACTACAAGCGACCTGATGCCATCTTATTCTATGTCCTCAGCCTGCCCTGGTGCTGTCTCTAACAGAGGATACTGGCTTCAAGCCCTGTGCTCCTGTGGGTGGGCCGCAGCAGCAGATGATTTTTTAAATGACATGCTGTTTCCTGTTCTCCTTCTTGTATAAGTTGATTTCGCAGGGATTTTCTTTTGATGATACTAATTTCACCAAAGATAATTAGGGAATGAGGAAGTCTGCTTCTGTACTTGTGCCTTTGGGATGTACAGATTTATTTAGCATCTGAGGGAAAATGAACTTCAGTCAGTGAGAGAAGAGAGGACCCTTTATTTTGGAAAGAGAAATGAATGCTGCTTAGGTTTTGGAGTCACCTGCAGAAACAAATTTGATTACGACCCTTCTGGTGATACAGACATGCCATTATTTCTTTACTATTTCCTGCTCAGATACAGCCAGCCAATGAAATGGGTTGATATTTGTAAAAAGAAACTTGTTTTTTAATCATCAAACTCTCCAAGCTGCTGGTGGTGCTGTTGATGGGTGTCCTTCAATTATTAATGTCCAATGTTTCACATTTAACATATTTCCTAAAAGAAAAAAAGATTAGAAAATTATAACAATTCAACAGCCCACCCTGCTTTTTGGATGATGTCTTGTCTGAAACTTTCTGATTAAAACCAAATGTGTCTGTGGTTGTTGTAAGACATTCCATGTAGTAAGACTGACAGTTTGTTTTGAAGGTTTTAAGAGAGGACAAGTGTCATTAAAATACTCACAAAAATGCAGTGTTTTAGTGAGGGAAATGATCACTATCAATCCCAGCAACATCCCCATGTCTTAATTATATATATATATATATATATATTAGATTGAAAAGTCCTTAAAAATAATTATGCCACTCTGTACATGTGCTGTGGTCCCACAACTGCATGAGGAATATGGTAGGCTATTACTATGTATTTTTAGGTTTTAGATTATTTTTTAAGTTGCCAGTTAGAGATTGGAAAATATACTCCCTTAGCCTCTAGAGATTTTGCAATAAGTATTTTAATGTAGCAAAAATTTTACAGTAACACTTAACCTTCAGTACTAAATGTGACTTGTAAAATAGAAAATAATCCATAATGTATTGGAAGGCAATTGTTCAACATTGAATGGTTATGGAATTGGGATAACATCAACAAATTCTGTCCAACTGACCAGATATGATGATGTTTGACAAACTTGTTGATACTGTAACTCCTCTAAGTTCACATCGATAATAGCAATGAGTTTCAGTGAGGACATGGATCTAAGAAAGAAGTTGAAATTAATATGTAGACAGAGAGACTTCAGAGTAAAGTCAATTATCTTTTAGGTGACTAGGGTACTTTGCATACACAAATTAAATATTATAAGTAACTGAGAATTAATTTTATACTGGAATCAGTTCTGAATACCTTACTCTCACACACCTGTGATAGTAGTGGGATATTTTTCATAACAGAAAATTAACAAAATGAGTCATTTTATTAATTTTAAAGCTGATAGAGAATCCAGTTATATGGAAAGAAGAAAAGGCAAAGGATATGAAAGAGAAAAGAAAATAGTTACAATTTTAAAAGAATGTTGAAAGCTATATCCTTGCATATGACAGAAAAGCACATTTTTTTTCCTAAAAAGAAAATAGCTATCATCATATCTGATACTTAAAACATTATTATAGTATCTATAAACAAGTATGAAATGAAGTGAAGTCACTCAGTCATGTCCGACTCTTTGTGACCCTGTGGACTGTAGCCCGCCAGGCTCCTCTGTCCATGGGATTCTCCAGACAAGAATACTGGAGTGGGTTGCCGTTTCCTTCTCCAGGGGATCTTCCCGACCCAGGGATTGAATCCAGGTCTCCTGCATTGCAGGCAGACTCTTTAACCTCTGAGCCACCAGGGAAGCCCTATAAACAAGTATATAGCATTATAATAAAAGAAATATGTGTAAGCTCATTACCTGATATAAAAACTAAACTATTAGCCATTTCATTGTTTCTGTGTTAGGGTTTTCATCTTATTCCACAGTCTTCCCACTATTCTGAATTTTATGTTGATTATTCCCTTGCTAAAAAAAAATAAACCTAATCAAGGAAGGTTCGAGAGGGAGGGGATATATGTATACCTATGGCTGATTCACTTTGAGGTTTGACAGAAAACAACAAAATTCTGTAAAGCAATTATCCTTCAACTAAAATATAAATAAATTTAAAAACCAGTAAGCAAATAAAATAGTCTTAATCCATATGCATATAAGCTTTATAAAAATAGTAGTGTTTGATATAATCTATTATGATTTTTATCAGTAAATATTTTTTTAAGATTCATCCCATTATAGGGTACAACTGTTTTTTCATTTTTATTACTATATAATGTTCCATTGTGTGTATATATCACATGTGGTTTATTTATTATATTGGTCTGCTAGGCTGTCATAACAAAATATCATAGATTGATTGGCTTAAACAATAGGACTTTATTTTCTCACAGTGCTGAAGGCTAGAAGTCCAAATTAAAGGTGCTAGCAGAGCTGGTTTCTAGTAAGGCCCCTCTTCCTAGCTTGCAGCCACTTGCTTTCTCTCTCTGCCCTCATGAGGTTTTTTTCTGTGGATATGTACCATTATCTCTTCCTCTTTTAAGGATGCTAGTCCTATTGGATTAGAGTCTCACCTCTGTGACTTAAGCTTAATAACTTCCTTAGATATTTTGTCTCCAAGTACAGCCATGTTGAGGGTTAGGGCTTCAACATAGGGGACTTAAGGGGGCACAGTTCAGTCTATAATATATATTATCCTAGGATTGTTCCCAGGTTTTCTCTCCTAGAATCAGTGCTTCTGTGAACATTCTTGTATTAGATTTCCTGAAGCTCATGAGCAGGAGTTTCTTTAAATTACATAAGTAGAAGAAGAATTGCTGGTTCTTAAGTCTTGCAAATGTTCAAAATCACAAACTGGCGCCAAATCACTTCCCAACATGATGGTATGAAATTTGACTCCCACTAGAAGTGTCTTTGTGTCCTCCCAGGTCCACATACTTGAAGTCAGTAGTTATTATCAAACATCTCAAATGTACCTTACTATTTTAATTTAATTTTATTTTTTTACTTTACAGTACAGTATTGGTTTTGGCATACATTGACATGAATCAAATGTACCTTATTAAAGTCTTTAATATCATTCCCTTAATTACAAAGGATTTTGATAGCTTTTCATTTTTTTAATAATTAATCTGTTAATTCATAAATTATCATCACAATACTTAAAATTACATTATTCAGATTAATATTTTTCATCTTCAAACTGATTAATTTCTTTTCCTATATTATTGCTATTTTAAAAGAATTGCTTTTTACACTGTAACTTTATGGTTTCAACAACTTTTACAAATTCTCCGTATTAAAGTGAACTAAAAGCATTTAAAAAGTAAATAATATCAAATACAGATGTTTTTGGTAGAGAAAATCGTGTACCATACAAGAAAATAAATCTACCATCAAATTTTTTTTATTTCAAATGCTGTCTAAAATTTACTATTATACACTGCTTTTATATCAAATAACATAATTAAGACAAGTAAAATTCAGAGAGAACATTATGAGTAATTCTATTTTCATTTGTTTATTCACAATTTGGGTCCTATATTTTGGCAAAATTTCTATTCTGTCTTATTCTCCATTTTCTATAAGATTTTATCTTTAAAAAATCTCTTGGTAGACAGTTTATATGCATTTTGGATACAGAACCGTTAATTATATATGTTGTAGATATCTTCTTGTAGTTGGTATTTTGTCATATTGTGCACTTTTGATGAGCCTAAGTTTCAAATTTTAATGAAGGCTAGCTCAACAGTTTTCCTCTAAGCTTACTACTTCTTGTGTTTCGTTCAATATTATTTCTTGCTCTCAAGATCATAAAGATATTCTCCTTGTGTTGCTTTAAATCCTAAGACCTTTATCTCAACCTCACTGTAAAAGAAAAATATATATAGGAAATGGTTTTAGACTTTACAAAATCCTTCACCAATGTATGTATATACTAAGTATTCTAGGTAAATTGGTGATTAGAATTATAAATTCCTTTGTTCCATTTTATTAATACCTAGTGCATGCAATGGAAAAGGCAATGGCACCCCACTCCAGTACTCTTGCCTGGAAAATCCCTTGGATGGAGGAGCCAGGTAGGCTGCAGTCCATGGGGTCGCTAAGAGTCAGACATGACTGAGTGACTTCACTTTTACTTTTCATTTTCATGCATTGGAGAAGGAAATGGCAACCCACTCCAGGGTTCTTGACTGGAGAATCCCAGGGGTGGGGGACCTGGTGAACTGCCGTCTATGGGGTTGCACAGAGTCAGACACGACCAAAGCGACTTAGCAGCAGTAGCAGCAGCAGCAGTGCATGCAAGGGCCTCCCAGGTGGCACTAGTGGTAAAGAACCTACCTGCCAGTGCAGGAGAAGTGACGTGGGTTCAATCCCTGGGTGAGGAAGATCCCCAGGAGTAGGGCATGGCAACTCACTCCAGTATTCTTGCCTGGAGAATCCCATGGACAGAGGAGCCTGGTGGGCTACAGTCCATAAGGTTGCAAAAAGCTGGACATGACTGAAGTGACTTAGCACGCACGCACACACACACTCCATGGAAAGGAACTGAAAAAGAGAACAAAACTACATAAATTAGATATGGTCCTTGTTCTCAAGATGCTTGAAGTCTTTCCTAGAAAACAAATTGTATAGCAGAATAACATTAGCACATGGTATTAGGATTATGAGAAAGGCACTGGGATCCCTGAAGTCCTTTAAAATTAATACTGAAAATTACTGGATTCTTATTATATGCAAGGATAATATCACTTATTTTTTTAAAACCTCATGAAATTGTTCCTCTACTGGTGTATCTTTAAAAAGCAAGGTGAAAAGGCAGACTTCTGAATGGGAGAAAACAATAGCAAATGAAGCAACTGACAAACAACTAATCTCAAAAATATAGAAGCAACTTATGCAGCTCAACTCCAGAAAAATTAACGACCCAATCAAAAAATGGGCCAAAGAACTAAATAGACATCTCTCCAAAGAAGACATACGGATGCTAAAAAACACATGAAAAGATGCTCAACATCACTCATTATCAGAGAAATGCAAATAAAGACCACAATGAGGTACCATTTCACACCAGTCAGAATGGCTGCGATCCAAAAGTCTGCAAGCAATAAATGCTGGAGAGGGTGTGGAGAAAAGGGAACCCTCTTACACTGTTGGTGGGAATGCAAACTAGTACAGCCACTATGGANAGTCAGAATGGCTGCGATCCAAAAGTCTACAAGCAATAAATGCTGGAGAGGGTGTGGAGAAAAGGGAACCCTCTTACACTGTTGGTGGGAATGAAAACTAGTACAGCCACTATGGAGAACAGTGTGGAGATTCCTTAAAAAACTGGAAATAGAACTGCCTTATGACCCAGCAATCCCACTGCTGGGCATACACACCGAGGAAACCAGAATTGAAAGAGACACGTGTACCCCAATGTTCATCGCAGCACTGTTTACAATAGCCAGGACATGGAAGCAACCTAGATGTCCATCAGCAGATGAATAGATAAAAAGTGGTGGTACATATACACAATGGAGTATTACTCAGCCATTAAAAAGAATACATTTGAATCAGTTCTAATGAGGTGGATGAAAGTGGAGCCTATTATACAGAGTGAAGTAAGCCAGAAAGAAAAACACCAATACAGTATACTGACACATATATATGGAATTTAGAAAGATGGTAACAATAACCCTGTATGCAAGACAGCAAAAGAGACACAGATTTATAGAACAGTCTTTTGGACTCTGTGGGAGAGAGAGAGGGTGGAATGATTTAGGAGAATGGCATTGAAACATGTATACTATCATATGTAAAATGAATCACCAGTCTAGGTTCAATGCATGACACTGGATGCTTGGGGCTGGTGCACTGGGATGACCCAGAGGGATGGTATGGGGAGGGAGGTAGGAGGGGGGTTCAGGATTGGGAACATGTGTACACCTGTGGCGGATGCATGTTGATGTATGGCAAAACCAGTACAATATTGTAAAGTAATTAGCCTCCAATTAAAATAAATAAATTTAAATTTAAAAAATCATTGTTTTCTCTGAATAAAATAATTTTTTAAAGGATAAAAATTTGATACCTGTTTTCCTACTACTGGAGCTAAGGTTACTGGGCAAAGAAGTAATTCCAGCCTGTTGCCAATAGGCTTACAGCTACTCACAGCCCTAGAGGTAACAGTTATTCTAAGGTAAAAATCAAAAACTTATGTACCAAGCAAGCCACAGACCAGAAGAAAATACTTGCAATACATACACTTTAAAAAAGATGATATCCAATATATATAAAGAATTCTTATAACTTAACATTTTAAGAGAACCCCAATTAAAAATTTGACAAGATACTTGATCAATACTTTATATTAAGGTATGCATATGCTATAATATGGACATATTTTGAAAACATGCTAAATCAAGTAAGTCCATCACAAAAGACCACATATTTCATGATTCTATTTCTACAGAACATCCAGAATAGACAAACCTATAAAGACACAGAATGCAAGTGACTGTTAATGGGTACAAGATTCCTTTTAGGGGATGAACCAGAATTTCATTTACAGAGCCCCACTCTGGCTTCCATAGTTGGGGTCATGCACCAGGAAGGCAAGTCCCCAGAATAGTTGACACTGAAGGCTTCTAGGGCTTGCTTTCTGTAGGAAACAGTCTCCACTCTCAAAAGAGGCACACAAAATCTCACTCACCCTGAGACCCAGGGCAGAGGCATTACTTGAAAGGAGCCTGAATCAGACCTACCAGCTGATCTTGGAGAGATTTCCAAGAAGGCAGGGGCAATTGGAGCTCAACCTCGGGACACAGATGTTGGCAGTAGCTGTCTTTTGAACACTTGTTCTGCCATGAGGATTCTAGTGCTGATAAGTGCCATTTTGAAATCCTCCCTCTAGCTTATTAGCACTAGGTCAGGCCCCACCCACCAGCCTTTTGGGCATTAGTACTGAGATTCCTCAGGCCCAGGAGCTAGCTGTGTGGGGACACTATACCACCTACCAGCAGGACCCCCAAGCCCCCAGCCACCCTGGGATGTGGTCCTGCCCACCAGAAGGCCAAGGAAACATACCTGCCCACCAGTGGCTGGACAACAGCCCAGGATCTCTTAGGCCTCAACCCTGCCCATCAGCAGGCCGGTATCAGCTATGAGACCCCCATCTGCCAGTGGGTGGGCACTAGCCCTGGATCATCTTAGCCCTACCACAGCCCATCAGTAGGCTAACATCAGCTCTGGGACGCTTTGGGCTCCTCAACCAGCCACCTGAGGGTATAAAACCCACCCACTGTTTGGCTAATCCCAGCCTCAAAACCCTGCAACTAGCCATGTCAAAAACCAGTTTCACCTACCAGCAGGCTGACACTAGATCCAGGACTCCCAGCTTTGCAGCCAGCCATTCTGGGACCTGGCTCCACCCATGAGTAGGTCAACAGTAATCCTGGGGTCCCCAGCTCCACAGCCAGCCACTTTGGGACCCAGCCCCACCCACTAGTGGACAGTGGCCTCCACACAAGAGCAGGGTTTGGCAACCAACTGGACAAGCGGTCAGCCACACCTATCAGACCATTCACATTAGCCAATCTGCCACAACAGAAGTGCCTATACAGCCCACATAAGGCTGTGCATAGTGCATATAGCTCTAATGCATATAGCTAGAGCATATAGATCTAGTGACCAGAGAGAGTGCACTGCTGGGACATATACAACTGCTCCAAAAGACCACTTTTCCAAAACTAGGAAACATAACCAACCTACCCCACATAGAAATAAAAACTGTGAATTAGGCAAAATGAAGAGACAGAAGGATATATTCCCAATGAAGGAACAAGATAAAACCCCAGAAAGAACTAAATGAAGATAAGCAATCTACTCAATAAAGAGTTCAAAGTAATGATCATAAATATGCTCAAGGAATTTGGGAGAACATACGCATAAAGTTCCTAAATACTAGAAAAAGTTCCTGAATAAAATCTTTTTAAAAATCCACAGAAATAAAATTCCTAAATAAAGTATTTAAATTGTATCAAGTTTAAAAATGCCTAATGACTAAACCTTTTGGTATCAAAGGATGATTTAAAGTAAGGTCCATCTAGTCAAGGCTATGGTTTTTCCTGTGGTCATGTATGGATGTGAGAGTTGGACTATGAAATTAAAAGATGCTTACTCCTTGGAAGAAAAGTTATGACCAACCTAGATAGCATATTCAAAAGCAGAGACATTACTTTTCCAACAAAGGTCCGTCTAGTCAAGGCTATGGTTTTTCCTGTGGTCATGTATGGATGTGAGAGTTGGACTGTGAAGAAGGCTGAGCGCCAAAGAATTGATGCTTTTGAACTGTGGTGTTGGAGAAGACTCTTGAGAGTCCCTTGGACTGCAAGGAGATCCAACCAGTCCATCCTAAAGGAGACCAGCCTGGGTGTTCATTGGAAGGACTGATGCTAAAGCTGAAACTCCAGTACTTTGACCATCTGATGCGAAGAGTTGACTCATTGGAAAAGACTCTGATGCTGGGAAGGGTTGAGAGCAGGAAGAGAAGGGGATGACAGAGGATGAGATGGCTGGATGGCATCACCGACTTGATGGACATGAGTTTGAGTGAACTCTGGGAGTTGGAGATGGACAGGGAGGCCTGGTGTGGTGCAATTCATGGGGTCGCAAAGAGTTGGACACGACTGGGTGACTGAACTGAACTGATTGTGAAATTATTAGGAATAAATGAGGAGCAACTAAAGATGATAAGATGTTATTTATATAAGAATAAGGGCTTCCCAGGAATATCAGAGTAAAAGAAAACAATGCAGGTAGGTTCTTAACTCACTGGCTGGCACATGATATTCAGTAAATTATATATTGTGATTGTGGGAGTTTCCTGGTGGCCTCATGGTTAGGATTCTTGGGCTTTCACTGCTGTTCAATCCCTGAGAAAACTTGCAGGAAACTGAAATCCTGCAAGCCATGTTGTGTGGCCAAGAGAAAAAAAAAATCATATATTGTGATTCTGATTATTGTCCTGAGTTTCCTCAAAAGGCATAATAAATTTTCATGAAATATTTATTTATAACTGTGGGCCTACTCATCTGTATTATGGAGTCCCTTCTAGAAATTCTTCTCATGGTACCACTAGCCCACAAGCTGTACTTGTGTTGACACAAATAAGGATCCAGATACACTGAGAAGAGAAACACTTGCGTTTAAGGTTAGAGCAATAAATCAAACTAATCTTTCTAACTCACCTTCAATTAAATCTACTAAAGTTTCTGATTATTTCATACCATTTAAAACATTTGTCCTTATTACAAGATAGTTGTTCCATTATTTGATTCCAGTCTATAATCAAGAGCAGTGAAAGTTTATTAAGATATATTAGTCACTTCTCTGGGTGCATTCAACAGTTCTCATTAGAAATTTTTCTACTCCAGGGAACAGTTTCCTTAAATCAAACAGCTGGCAAACGGCTCGCACAGTCCTTTTAGGAACAGGCTTCTTTTTCAGTGTAGTTTGCACTGAAAAGAAAATTCATGTGTATATTAATCATTACTTACATTTGACACAACTATTCAACTAGAAGAAGAGTAAGAAACAGAATATTTATACGTGTTACATGGTTTCAACAGAATTTGAAGGGATTAATATAGCAGAATAGAATCCAAACAATTCGTTTGGCTGATGGCTGGATGGCATCACTGACTTGATGGACGTAAGTCTGAGTGAACTCCGGGAGTTGGTGATGGACACAGAGGCCTGACGTGCTGTGATTCATTGGGTTGCAAAGAGTCGGACATGACTGAGCAACTGAACTGAACTGAACTGAAAAAACCCTTTGGCTACCTGTGGTTTTGAGCTCTGCTAGATGTTCAAGTTCTAGTATAAATTTGATCCATTTACTCAGGTTGCCTTTTCGTAACCTTGCTTGACTTACACGCTGAGCAGTAATCCCCTTGATTTAGTCTTGTCTGCAAGAATGCTTTCAAGTATGTTGATGGCAAGGATCCCTATTTTCATTGGATATCACAAATCCTCCTTCACTCTTTCCTAATATTATATATCTTTGATTATTTCAATTGGAATTTATAAGAGGAGCATTAAATATGTGGGCTCAAATTATATTAGAAGACTTCAACAATATTTACTATGTTTAACTAGGAAGAAACCATCTAAATTCCAGGTTATGACTCTCCCAACCATCTGATCCATGAATCATAACCTTACTGTGAGTCTCTAAAGTCAGCATAGAAGTTGTTAACATTTTGTCACTGTGTAAATAACTCAAAAAATTAATATAGCCATGTGCTTTAGCTCTATTTGTATAATTACCTTGAAACAGATTAATTTTAGACATCTTAAGCGTGTAAGTATACAAAGAGAGGACAATGAGAAAAGAGTTTTATCAATAATAATTTTGAGATTTTTGCTGTGTAACCTTACAGGAAACTTTTTAAAAATATGAAGGTTCAGAAAAGGTTTAATGAACAAGAACTTTTGTAACAAACATTATTAAGAAGTTCTAACAAGTCATAGATTTTTGGGAGGCCTTTTGAAATTATATTTTAATTTTGACATAATTATAGATTCACATGGAATTATAAAATAATATACAGAGATTTCGTGTAAAAGGGTAACATCTTGCAAAACTTTGTACATCATCACAATCAGTATACTAAAACTGAAGTTGGACACAGAGCATTTCTATCACCATGATTCCAAATGTTGCCCTTTTATATCCGAACACACCCATTTAATTCTCACCTGTTTTGGAAAGGTTTTCATTTTCATCTGCATAAGTTATTATTTCTGGCATTAAGTTTAATGAGTCCTTCAGTTTTGAGAGTGATGGAATATCAACTTCTTGTTTGTGGCTTATAGGTACTAACAATTCGCATTCAAGCAAAGTTGATGACTAAAATAATATATAGGTAAGACAAGTTTTTAGTGAGGCTTTCCAAATAAATATTTCTGAGTTCACAAAAAGATGCATTTGCTTAATTGGTGTAATTTAAAAACTAAATCCACACTCAAAACTTTTAATGCTCTGCATACATTTTATTTTAAAAGTAAGTGTAGCAGCCAAAAAATATATATTACAAGCAATTTTCTGTCTGAATAAAATCCTTCATGGCCACTGTTTACATTAGTGATGTACAATATCCCTAGATACAGAAATATTTTCTTTTGTGTTAATAACATTTCAAAATTCTAGCAGTCACTGCAGCAAATGAGAGTTGATGAATGGAGTAAAAAGAGTAGGTTGAATGGAATGGATCTTTACTGCATTCCATAGAATTTAATTCTCTCTCATTCTGGCAGAACTGGATTCTTCAACACGTGAGACTATATAAGCATAGCTCTCAGAATTAACAGGGGAAGAAAAAGGAGACTGGAGAAAAGGAGCTAACAGGTGAAGTAATATTTTTACTATGTGTGTTACAATTTTTGTTTGTTAAAAATAGAAACCTTTAAATGCCTTAAGACCAATGTATGTATAACCTCTTAGTGTCCTGTACCAGGTATATTGATTAAAATTATTGGGAGAAGTTTTAAAATTCCCTATACCTGGGATGCACACCAGACCAATTAGATAAGAATACATTTGAGCAGGACCCAGGCTTCAGAATTTTATTGAAATTTATCGAGTAAATTCAATGCATAGCCAAGGTTTAGACTGCTCTCTCTGAAGTACATTTGACTCTCTAACTGATACATGTTCAACCCATTATTGAGTTTTTTGACTTGACAACAGTAGATGGCCAATGTGTACTACAGCTTATAAAAGTATGACTTTCCAACTTTAATTTAAAAAGTACTGAAAGCAAATACTACAGCTTTATTTAAACCTACTGTATCTTCCAGTTTCTCCTGACTAAAGTCCTCTTTATCCATGTAAAAATCTTCTTTCAGAAAACATTTTACATCTCCTTGAAGAGAGAAACACTCCCTTAACAAAAAATAAAACATTAAATTAGTGTTTACTTTTTAGTAAGGTACATATCAAATGTAGTTAGTCAAAATACATAGTGATTAAAATTAGACTTGAGGTAATAATAAAATAGCATGATTGATAGCATCTAGACTTGTGAACATACAAAAAGAATATTTTCTCCTCTTAAAAATATTTACGACACTGGGCAATTAAGTACCTGAAAAATTTAGCTTCTGTGGAGATCTGTGCTTTGAAATCTGGCAAGGGATCCTTCACTAAAAATAGTTTTAGCCTACTCAACAGAGTGTGCAAAGTTGGTAGCTGACTTTTATAGGCCATCAAATAATTTACAAAAATTATTTCTTCATCAATAAACAAATCTGAAAATAAATAAATATAACAGAATAAGAACAAATCTCAAAGTTATACAAAAGGATCTAGATAATTACTGTAGTCAGCCATTGATACAGTTGGGGTTGACAAACACATTTTATTTATTTAGTTATTTAAAGAATGGTTGATGTACAATATTATGTAAGTTAAAGGTATATAATACACTGATTAACAATTTTTAAAGGCTATACTCTACCTATAGTTTGGAGAAGGAAATGGCAACTCACTCCAGTGTTCTTGCCTAGAGAATCCCATGGACAGAGGAGCCTGGTGGGCAGCTGTCCATAGGGTCGCACAGAGTTGGACATGACTAAAGCGACTTAGCATGCGTGCATGCATTGGAAGAGGAAATGGCAACCCACTCCAGTATTCTTGTCTGGAGAATCCCAGGGACAGAGGAGCCTGGTGGGCTGCTGTCTGTGGGGTCGCACAGAGTCGGACACGACTGAAGCGACTTAGCAGCAGCAGCAGCTACCTATAGTTGTTATAAAATATTGGCTATATTCCCCCCGTTGTAAAATGTATCATTGTAGCTTATTTTATACATAATAGTCAAACACATTTTAAAGTCTTTAGCTCTTCATTGTACTGTGCAAATAAATCATGTAGCATGGGACTGGTACAGAGGTAGAAGCTCAATAAAATTTAACATGGTTTAGTACAGGGCATGGCAACTCACTCCAGTATTCTTGCCTGGAGAATTCCATGGACAGAGAAACTTGGTGAGCCACAGTCCATGGGGTCGCAGAGTCGGACACAACTGAGTGACTAACACTTTCACACTTTCACACTCAGTACACTGAGTAGGGCTTCCCTGTAGCTCAAATGGTAAAGAATCTGCCTGCAATGCAGGAGACCCAGGTTCCATCCCTGGGTTGGAAAGCTCCCTTGGAGAAGGAAATGGCTATGCATGCCAGTATTCTTGTCTGGAGAACTCCCTGAACAGAGGAGCCTGGTGGGCTTCAGTCCATGGGGTCACAAAGAGTTGGACACAATTGAGCAACCGATTAAGCACGGTACAGTACACTGAGTGGTAACCAAATATCCTGAAAGAGTTGTAAAGGCTCATATTTTTTTCCCCCAATAAAATTAATGTAATCAATGGAGGAAGCTATCTTATGCCTCAAACTAGCCAGTTAGCCTTAGCAAGACTGTAAAGAAATAAAAGCATTTGACTTTTGCTGATCCCAGTCTTTTCTTCTCTACATGATTTTATCTTGTAAGGTCTCCAGTTCATCTCCAGAGACTCACACTAGGGAATGGAGATGGTCTAAAAAGCCTACAAATGAGACCAACTCTGATTCTAGCACTCTAAAGTCGTTTAAACACATTTGTTATAAAATTAACTACAGTGAAAGCTATATAGCAAAGTATCTACTAGAGAAGTGTGATATAGCTTACATGTTAGAAAACATGACTACTTCGTGTTGTGTTTGAAACAGGTTTCGTGTTTGAAAACTGAAACACAGGTTTCTCCTCTCCTCACTCTATCTATCATGTTTGGATCATTTTAGAATCTTAGCTAATAGTATCAGTGCTTTAGCAGTTTCTAAGCCCAGAGATGGAAGAAGGAGCAATGGTCTCTTGTTCTGGGCAGTGGCCTTTCAGTTAAGTAATTTTAAATGGTATGAAAGAAGGATAGTATGAAGTGAGGTTTCCCATGACCAGCTATTTGATACATCATTGGTACACATGTACTTAATAAATATATGGTATAGAGTAGGGAGGCCAGGACCTTGCCTTTGCCTGGTGCTAACTTAAAGTTACCAAAAGAGAAATTGTTATGTAAATTAGCCTCCTAAGAGATTGTTTATCAGAACTTGTTAAGTTCCCGACAATCCTGTGGCTGAAAACGTCCCATGATATGCCAGAGAAAGTTGGCCAATCAGCACCATGTCTAAGCAGGCTTTAGCTGAGATAATTAAAGAAGGTTCATTCGTACATCCATTCTGTAAATATTAATGAAGTCATGTTAATAGTAAAGACTCAAAAATCATTTGTTTATATCCCCATTTCCACTTTCCACTTTGAAACACTGACCCTCTAGCTGTCTTTCCTTCCAAAAGGCTCATCCTAGTACTTCTGGGAGTACCATGGGGACATATATCAGTTCTGAGGTCTTTTTTTCCTAACCATTCTGTTTTGTTGAGCCACCTGAGGGCAGCATTACACCACAACCAATGTTCTTTTTATCTGTACAAAGGTTTTAACAGAGATGCTACTTCCTTATATTCTTAGGGCTATACGCATACCCTGGATTTCTTACCTTATTACACTAGTATAGGTACCAACACAGATATGAGGAGACTGTTTTCCTCTACTGTAGAGGAGTGTTAAGTTGTCATGAGGAAACAAAATTTTGGCTAGTTAGCTAGGAAAAAAAAGCAAAAAAGAGATCTACTGACAGGAAAGAGGATGGGGTTATCCTTGGCAGAAAACCCAGTACAATGAAATGAAAACAACTGAATTCACTAAACTGATAAAAAACTATAAAATCAATGGTTTTCAAATATATATACATATATATACATGAACCTAGTCAATAAATGAAAAAACGTGTTCATTATGGCCACAAACATACAAATATTGAGAAATAAACACCAGAAGTGTGCAGAATGTCTATGGAAGATACCATAAAACATTACTAAGGATCATTACCAATAAACAAAAGCAAAAACAACAAAACTTGAGGAAAAGGCAAAATAAACCATTTTTCTGGCTAAAAAAGGTTAACTATGGTAAAAACTAAAAAGTTTCAATTTCTCAAGAAGTCTGTCTTGGAATTTGGAAAACTGATTACAAAGTAAATCTGGAAGAATACAGAGAGTAGGGAAGAAAAGACTATTAATACATGTTATATTCGTATATTAAATAGTTAAAACTGTATGATAAAGTGAAAGTGAAATCGCTCAGTTGTGTCCGACTCTTTGCGACCCATGGACTGTAGCCCACCAAACTCTTCCGTCCATGGGATTCTCCAGGCAAGAATACTGGAATGGGTTGCCATTTCCTTCTCCAGGGGATCTTCCCGACCCAGGGATTGAACCCAGGTCTCCCACATTGCAGGCAGACACTTTAACCTCTGCACCACCAGGGAAGCCCCAAACTGTATGATACTCACACAATAATAGCAAGCCAGTAAAACATACTAGAATATCCAGAAACAAACTATAATGTGGAAAAGGATTTGGCATATAATGTAAGTGACATTTCTAATCAATGGGGAAAGCAAAGAGGATTCCCCAAGTAATATTGGGACCACTGTAAAAACATTTGGGATTTAAAAAAAATTTTACTTTTAATCATATACTGAAATCTTAAAGGAAACTTTAAGTAAAAATATGAATAAATATGTATTCACTCCAAGGAAGAATTTTCTAAGTATAAAAACAATGATAGAAATCATAAAGGGAATGGTTAGGTTCAAGTTAAATATATTTGGGGTTATTGATACCATTGATATATAAAGATAAAATACAAGAATAGAAAAAGAGACAAAAAGGAATCATTTCACAAAATAAAAATATGCAAATGAACACTGAATATCAGTAATTTTAAAAATGCAAGTAAAAATATAATTTTTTTGCCAGTCACATTGGATAAACATTTTACAACATCAGATTTAGAATATAATTTGGATAAAATATATCTTTAACTATTACTTACTGTAAATTCATAAAAACTGAGTAAACTTCCTGACCTAACACTGCAACTATTTTATCTCCACATTGAATTATGGTTTCAGATAAATTAGATAAGATTGAAAATCTTCAGAATAAATGGGAAAATAAAATATAACTATCACTTAATAATCTAATAATTTAATGTTATACCAGACTGTCATGTCATCAGATCGCTACAGAGATGCTAATCACTATAGCAATATGTTGTGAGCAACCTTTGATGAAACTTCTGAGGTTATTTTGAAGCCCAGCACACTTAAACTCCAAAAACAACTAAATTACAAAGAGTAGATTAATATGAAAGAAAATATTTTGCTAATGTGGCAAAACTTTGAATTTCAATTTTGCAGGTGGATATCCTTAGCAAAATTAAAAAATTTAAAAATCCAGTAAAACAAAAAAAAATCACTGAAATGAAAATTTATATATTAGTAAGAAATGTTTTATAACAATGGAAATAACAAATATTTTACCTTGTGCATGAACTGATGGACATTTTTCTAAGCAGCTGACAAGAGTAAAGAATTCATTGTAATCCTTATGGGTATATAAGCTGGCTTCCTCTACTTCAGTTTGGGAGTTTGGGTTTGAACTTGGAATAATTTCATCAAATTCAAAGTTAAGCTGGGTCACCATTCCTGTAGCTGTTTTTCTATGATATACAAAAATTACTGATTTTGTGTATGTCTTATTTTAAAACATCTTTATTAACGAATAATACATGTTCACTGTAGAAAGTTACCAAATTCCAACAGATATAGAAAAACATTACCCATAGATCCATCATTCAAGAGATGAATTTAAAAAGTATGTATTTTCTCAATTATTTTTGAATATTTTAAAACAAAAGTGGATTCACATACATAGTATTTTGTAACCTGTTCTTTTCTGCTAAGCAGTGAAGCATGAGCACATTTACATGTCAATGTACATTCACTTCATTTTTTGAGTGGATGAACAAGATCCCGTTGTATAGGTAAATAATTTTTTCAACTAGTTCCATGTTACTGGAAATTTAAATTTGTTATAATTGTTTGCTATTATGAGCAACAATGCAAGGAATATCTTTGTGTACTTACCTGTTTTCTCAAAATGCAATTCCTAAAAATGGAAATGATGAGGTTAAAGATATATAGACTTTTAGACTTTGCCATGCATTGCCAAAATGTCCTTGTGCTGGATAGCCAAGGTCTGCTTTTCCACGTCATTATTCAACCTTTTATATCCTGTTCTACATCCTAGGAGACTAATCTCAATGAAACAACTGAACTCCCTTGCCCAGTCTTCTGGTTAGATTTAGCCAATGGAAGCACTGGCAGGAGATTAAAGGTGGGAAAATAAATAGGTTGAAATATTATTCTTCCCAAATCTTTCCCTTTGGGGCCACAGTTTGGAGAGATAGCTGCCTTCTTCAACCAACAGTTACATCTTTAATCACACAGCATCTCTCTTGTAGCTTCAGTTCTTACTGTGTTGGTTACTTCAGTCCCCTTTCTCCTTCAAGCTTAGGGTGGTAATAACTTCCAGGCACTGTGAGTCCTGGAAACTTGTTTTTGGTTCCCTTGACCCTAACTGTACCTTGCTTGTTTCCTGACTGACCCAGATATATCCACCATTGTTTATATCATCAGGATATTTGAACTTAAAAGAGAACTTGCTACTGAATTTTCCAGTAAATAAATATACTATTGGCAATTTGGCTACATATTTAATATATATTTTTATGATATCCTAAAATACTTAGCCTTAATAACCCTACACAGACTGAAAGAACCAAAATCAATATAATTCCCCAGTGAACTGAAGAAAATAATGAATATGCCATATCTCAAAATCATGTGTAGAAAAA
The DNA here is from genome assembly GCA_006410675.1 of Oreotragus oreotragus. Taxonomy (NCBI): domain Eukaryota; kingdom Metazoa; phylum Chordata; class Mammalia; order Artiodactyla; family Bovidae; genus Oreotragus; species Oreotragus oreotragus. Next base: position 134,598 of record SJYX01019403.1, on the reverse strand, counting down.
TCTCTAGAGTTTCTGCTTTATTCTTTATAAAACTACAAGGTACCAGAAAAAAAATATTTTAGCTCATTCAGTTTCATATTACTCATGAGAATGATGATTTCTATGTGGATCTTTAGAGACTTCTAAATTTAGTGCTTAGATAGCTACTTTAAAATAAGTATGACTGACAGAGACAATAATAGTAATTGTTGGCACTGTAGTTTATTTTTTTAATGTAATTTTATTTATTTATTTTTGGCTGTGCTGGGTGTTTGCTGCTGCACCGGCCTTTCTCTAGTTGCCACCAGCAGGGGCTACTCTAAGTAATCGTTGGCACTATGGTTTTTTTTATTTTTTTTTTAACATAATTTTATTTGTTTGTTTTTGGCTGTGCTGGGTGTTTGCTGCCGCACAGGCTTTTCTCTAGTTGCTGCCAGCAGGGGCTACTCTGTACTTGTGCACGGACTTCTCATTGTGGGGGCTTCTCTTGTTGCTGAGCACAGGCTCTAGGGCGTGCAAGCTTCAGGAGTTGTGGCACGTGGGCTCAGTAGTTGTGGCACGTGGGCTCAGTAGTTGTGGCGCATGGGCTTAGTTGCCCCACAGCATGCAGGATCTTCCAGGATTAGGGACTGAACCTGTGTCTTCTGCCCTGGCAGGCAGATTCTTTACCATTGAGCCACCACAGAAGCCTGGTACTATAGTTTTGAGAAAACCCTGTCAATTCTCTTTCCCTCACCATCAGTGATCTGTAAAGACCAGTGTTTCCAGGTTTTCTTTCCCCCTCCTTGTCCAATATTACCTATTTTTTGTTCACTGGTACCTCCTCCTCTGCCTAACTTGTAGATCCTGATGTTTCCTGGGCTTTCAGTCTGCATTGTCTTTGCTTTCTTTCTATATCATTCCTTTTTGGGTAAATTCATCCACTCCTGTTCACTAATTCCTTAACTCAAAAGAAATATTTATTGAGTGTCTACAATGTGCTAGCACCATTGTAGGCACCGAGTGTGGAGCGGTGAACAAACCAGTGTCCTCGCCCTCGTAAAGTTTTACATGGTAACGGGATGATAAACAAATAAATAGGTAAATGAGGTAATGTCAGGTGGTGAAAAACTCTTAGGGGTGAAATAAAAGGAGGTATTAGGACATCAAATAATAGCCAGAGGGATAACAAAAGGTATGTTTTAGAGAGAGCAGTTAGTGAACGGCCTTCTGAGGAGCTACAGTTACCTGAATAATGGTAAAGAGCGAGCCATACAGAGGCTCAGCGTAGAGGACCAAGTGACATAGTCAAAGAAAAGCAGAAAGTTCAGGTTGACTGGAGCTGAGTAAGGTTAGATAAGTGGGCAAGGACAAGATTATGCTGGATCTTAGAGGACTTGGTAAGAACACTGGATTTTATTCTGTGTGAAATGGGATACCAATGATGCAATGCATAACCCACCAATAACTGAAACGTTTCAATAATTGCTTTGTATCTTAAAAAAAAAATCACAGGCAAACTCGTATAAGAAAATAAAGGAGTAAATTCTTATGACTTTAGTTTAGGTAAAGCCTTCTTAGATTTGATACCAAAAGTACAAATAACAAAAGAATAATTAGATGAATTGAACTTCATCAAAATCCAAAAAATTTTCTGCTTGAAAGGATACTATCAAGGGAGTGAAAAGGCAATCCACAGGAGAAAATATTAGCAAATCACATATAAGAGACTTGGAATCCGGAGGGATGATGTGGGGTGGGAGGTGGGAGGGGGGTTCATGTTTGGGACTGCATGTACACCCGTGGTGGATTCATGTCAATGTATCCAAAACCAATACAGTACTGTAAAGTAAAATAAAGTAAAAAAAAAAAAAGAGAGAGAGACTTGGATCTGGAATACATAATACATAAGGAACTCTTAAACCTCAATAATAAAAAGGCACATAACAGAATTTTAAAATGGCAAAGAACTTGAACAGTCATTTATCCAAGGAAGATAACAGCCAATAATTAAAAGAAAAGAAGTTCAACATCATTAGCCATCAGGGAAATGAAAATCAAAACTACGGTGACATGCAATGAGCCATTCACTAGGATGGTTATAATTAAAAAGACAGATAACAAGTGTTGGCAATGTAACCTTCATAAAGGAAGCTGAGCGCTGAAGAACTGATGCTTTTGAACTGTGGTTTTGGAGAAGACTCTTCAGAGTCCCTTGGACTGCAAGGAGATCCACCAGTCCATCCTAAAGGAGATCAGTCCTGGGTGTTCATTGGAAGGAGTGATGCTGAAGCTGAAACTCCAATACTTTGGCCACCTCATGCGAAGAGTTGACTCACTGGAAAAGACTCTGATGCTGGGAGGGATTGGGGGCAGGAGGAAAAGGGGACGACCGAGGATGAGATGGCTGGATGGCATCACCGACTCAATGGACATGAGAGCTGGTGATGGACAGGAGGCCTGGCGCGCTGTGATTCATGGGGTCGCAGAGTCGGACATGAATGAGTGACTGAACTCAGCTGAGTGGGAATATAAAATGGTACATTTGCGTGCAAAAGAAGTGTTTACAAAGTTGCCATAAGATGTAGCAAGTTCACTACTGGAAAGATAAAAGCCGATGTCTGCGTAAAAACTTGTCCACAACTGTTTATGGGGCTTCCCTCGTGGCTCAGACAGTAAAGAACCTGCTTGCAAAGCTATGGTTTTTCCAGTAGTCATGTATGGATGAGAGTTAGATCATAAAGTAGGCTGAGCATCAAAGAAGTTATGCTTTCGAACTGTGGTGCTGGAAAAGATTCTTGAGAGTTTATCGGACAGGAAGGAGATGGTGACTGCAGCCATGAAATTAGAAGACGCTTACTCCTTGGAAGAAAAGTTATGACCAACCTGGATAGTATATTCAAAAGCAGAGACATTACTTTGCCAACTAAGGTCCGTCTAGTCAAGGCTATGGTTTTTCCTGTGGTCATGTATGGATGTGAGAGTTGGACTGTGAAGAAGGCTGAGCGCCAAAGAATGGATGCTTTTGAACTGTGGTGTTGGAGAAGACTCTTGAGAGTCTCTTGGACTGCAAGGAGATCCAACCAGTCCATTCTGAAGGAGATCAGCCCTGGGATTTCTTTGGAAAGAATGATGCTGAGGCTGAAACTCCAGTACTTTGGCCACCTCATGCAAAGAGTTGACTCACTGGAAAAGACTCTGATGCTGGGAGGGATTGGGGGCAGGAGAAGAAGGGGACGACCGAGGATGAGATGGCTGGATGGCATCACGTACTCGATGGACGTGAGTCTGAGTGAACTCCGGGAGATGGTGATGGACAGGGAGGCCTGGCGTGCTGCAATTCATGGGGTTGCAAAGAGTCGAACATGACTGAGCGACTGAACTGAACTGAACTGAACTGAAAGGAAATCAACTCTGAATAGTCATTGAAAAGGCTGATGCTGAAGCTGAAGCTCCAGTACTTTAGCCACCTAATGCAAAGAGCCGACTCATTGGAAAAGACCCTGATGCTGGGAAAGAGTGGGAGCAGGAGAAGGAAGCAACAGAGGATGAGATAATTGGATGGCATCACCAACTCAGTAGACATGAGTTTGAGCAAACTCTGGGAGAGAGTGAAGGACAGGAAAGCCTGGCATGTTGCAGTTCATGGGGTTGCAGAGTTGGACATACAAAAAACAACAACTGTTTATAGCAGCATTACACATAAGAGCCAAAAAGTGGAAACAAATGTCCATCGACTAATGAATGGATAAATAAAATGTGGTATATTCATACAGTGGAATATTATTTGATCATAAAAAGTGAAGTGCTGATACATGCTACAAAATAAAAAAGTGTTAGTCACTCAGTCATGTCTCTTTGCAACCCCACGGACTGTAGCCCTCCAGGCTCCTTTGTCCATGGAATTCTCCAAGTAAGAATACTGAAGTGGATAGCCATTTCCTTCTCCAGGGGATCTTTCTGACCCAGGGATGAATCTTAAAAACATTATGCCAAGTAAAAGAGGCTGGTCACAAAGGATCACATATATATGTGTGATATTGTGATTTATAATAAGAGATTTATGTTTGGTCTTCATATCCATTTCTTGCACAAAGCTCCTAAGGTCATTGGACTTTCTTAAGTGCTAAAGTTGACTTTGGTTATGTTAATACAATAACTTTAGGGAAGCACCTAAGGATGGTGATTGGTTGCCAGGAGAACCAACCGTGTGATTAGAAGATTGCAACTTTCAGTTCCACTCCTCTGACCTCCAGGAGAGGGAGAGGGGCTGGAAGCTGAATCAACTGCCAGTGACATGTAATCAATCCTGCCCATGTAATGAAGCCTTTGTAAAAACACAGAAGGACTGGGTTAAGAAAACATCCAGGTTGGTGAACACATGGAGGTGCTGGGAAAGTAGGGTGATGGGAGAGAACACGGAAGTTCCATGACCTTTCACCAAGCCTTGCCCTCTCTGTCTCTTCCATCTGACTGTTTCTGAGTTATACTCTTTTATAGTAAACTGGTAATTCAGTAAATAAAATATTCCTGTGAATTCTATGAGTCTAGAATTCACAGTTGCTGGAGTCTATGAATCCAGCAAGTTGACTGAACCCAAAGAGGGGGTTGTTGGAGTCTCTGATCTATAGCTGGTCAGTCAGAAGCACAGGTGACAACCTTGCAAATGGCCTCTGAAGTGTAGGGTGCAGGGGAAGTTTCATAGGACTAAACTCTTAAACTATGGGATCTTAATTTCCATTAGATAACAAAGCTCCTGAATTTAAAATTTAATTTCTATTTGGGAAAGCCTGCTAAACCTTCTGCTCAGTTTTGCTCTGAAAAATGCTCTAAAAAATAAAGTTCATTAAAAATTAAATTTTACTTCATGAGACAAACTTGAAACTAATGATGGCTAACACACATACAAGGAGGGTGGAAGGTCATGGCTAGTAAGGTGGTTTCACAATTCACGAGGGACTGAGACTCCTTTTGTTCGACTCTGCCATTCCTAGACTTAGTCCTTGTCACGTATACTCCAAGGTGGTTGCTGCAGCCAACATCTGTATTCTAACATCAGGACAGAAAAAATTTGAAGGAGAAAAACACGCTGCTTCCTTCTAAGCCATTCTCCAGAAATTGCCTAAGTCCCTTTTGTTTATATGCTTCAGGAAGAGCTTAGTCATATGGCTACATTTGCCTGTAGGGAGGCAGAGAAATGTGAATTTTATCTTAGGTGGTGCCGCAGATTCCATCTTCTTTGCCATGGGTTCTATCTTGAAGGTACTATAAAATGAATGGAGGGTCAGACATGACAGGGTGCCCATTCCTTCAGGGCCTCGAATTTCTCTCATACAAGAATCTTTTGTGTGCGCCGAAGTAGCCTGATCATTACTTACTGCATGTTCTTGCCTCTGTATCTTCAGATGTACTGTTTCCTTTGAAATGCTTTCTTTCAAGTTAGTTTCTCCTTTGTCCAACACAAGCTCAATTCCCACTTCTTTATGAAGTTGATCTCTCCTGCTTATAAATGCACAGCTCTACCAATCTAACTCATAGGGAGAAGAGAGATTTTAGAGATTATCTTGTATCTCTTGACTCAAACTAGGTTCTTGGACCAGTAGCATCAGCACACTTAGGAGTGTATTAGATGTACAGAATCTCAGGCCCCACCACAGACCGACTGAATCAGAATCATTTTTAACAGGATCTTCAGGTGCTTCATATGTAAATTAAAGTTTGAGAAGCACTGACCCATCATCTTTATACTGAATCAGAAAGTGAGGGTCAGGGACTTCCCTGGTGGTCCAGCAGTTAAGAATCCACTGCCAGTGCAGGGGACTTAGGTTCCATCCCTGGTCCATGAAGATTCCACGTGCCTCAGAGCAACTAAGCCTATGTGCCACCACTACTGAGCCAAGGCTCTCGAACCTGTGCTTTGCAAGAAGAAAAGTCACGGTAAGCAAAAGCCCACGAATCTCAACAAATAGTAGCCCCTGCTCTCGGTAACTAGAGAACACCTCAGTTCAGTTCAGTCACTCAGTTGTGTCCGACTCTTTGCAACCCCATGAATCACATGGCAGGCCTCCCTGTCCATCACCAACTCGCTGAATTCACTTAAATTCATGTCCATTGAGTTGGTGATGCCATCCAGCCATCTCATCCTCTGTCGTCCCCTTCTCCTGCCCCCAATCCCTCCCAGCATCAGAGTCTTTTCCAATGAGTCAACTCTTCGCATGAGGTGGCCAAAGTACTGGAGTTTCAGCTTCAGCATCATTCCTTCCAAAGAACACCCAGGACTGATCTCCTTTAGGATGGACTGGTCAAATCTCCTTGCAGTCCAAGGGACTCTCAAGAGTCTTCTCCAACACCACAGTTCAAAAGCATCAATTCTTCAGCACTCAGCTTTCTTCACAGTCCAACTCTCACATCCATACATGACTACTGGAAAAACCATAACCTTGACTAGACGGACCTTTGTTGGCAAGGTAATGTCTCTGCTTTTGAGTATGTTATCTAGGTTGGTCATAACTTTCCTTCCAAGGAGTAAGCATCTTTTAATTTCATGGCTGCAATCACCATCTCCAGTGATTTTGGAGCCCCCCAAAATAAAGTCTGACACTGTTTCCACTGTTTCCCCATCTATTTCCCAAACTGATGGGACCAAATGCCATGATCTTCGTTTTCTGAATGTTGAGCTTTAAGCCAACTTTTTCACTCTCCTCTTGCACTTTCATCAAGAGGCTTTTTAGTTCCTCTTCACTTTCTGCCATAAGGGTGGTGTCATCTGCATATCTGAGGTGATTGATATTTCTCCCGGCAATCTTGATTCGAGCTTGTGCTTCTTCCAGTCCAGCATTTCTCATGATGTACTCTGCAGAGAAGTTAAATAAGCAGGGTGACAATATACAGCCTTGACGTACTCCTTTCCCTATTTGGAAACAGTCTGTTGTTCCATGTCCAGTTCTAACTGTTGCTTCCTGACCTGTATATAGGTTTCTCAAGAGGCAGAATGCCTACTGGTAACAAAGACCCAGTACAGCCAAAAATAAATAAATAAAAAGTGAGGGTCAGAGAGAGAAAATGGCTCATTGACTAGTTAGTACTTAACTTTTCAAATGAAGAGTTAAAATACACATCTTTTAGTTCATAATGCAAAGCTCTTTCCACTACACCTTATTGCATCCTCCCTGCTCTAGAGTTTAGTCCTGTGATAGATACTTTGCATTGACCTTATACCTTGTGATAGACCTTTTGAGGGTCATTTTATATTATCATTTAGTTCTTCACATGGTCAATTTTTTTCTGTTTATATATTATCCTCCTAATCTGATTTTAAATTCCTAGATGACAGAAATAGTATATAGGGCTTCTCTTAGTGTCTAGACACATATAAGTTGGTAATTTGTTTCTTTCAAATGTAACTAAGGAAGACAAATTACTAAAACTTGAAAATCTGAAAACTAACTAAATCCTTTGGGTCTGATCAGAACTCTTTGCATGAAGTGATGCAACAGAGTAAATTATTTACATTTGCACTAAAATCTCTATTTTGTGTCTACCTGAACAACATAGAATGGGTTAGATATTCTTCCTCATATTATGCTCTGTGTGCCTATCTCTGTCATTGTACTTCCCACATTCTATCATATTATTTATTTATAAATCTCTTATTCTCTATTTTCTTATGTTCTTTGAGAGTAGAGACTGTATCTAATTTTTTTATCCTGTATCCAGCACACAACGTGGTATCTGATAAATATTTGATGAATGACTAGACTACTAATAAATAACATTTTGACAAAGTATGTTAGAAAATAGCCTTAAGTCTGCATTTATACTACAAGTTGATAAAAGACTGATTTTAATATAAAGGATTTTCTATAGATACTTTCTACCAAAATTTAACTTATTGTTAAAGCATAATAGCATCTTGGTTTTATTTCTGTCTCTTGCAAAACAAATCCACAGAAAACTGTTAATATGTGATAAGTGAGGGAAAGGTTAAAAAAAAGAGGTTGTAAATAATCTTGATTAAACTCTTCTTTGTGGTTCAGACTAGGGCTTGTTTTTTGGATAAAAGAAGAAAACCTGTGAGGATACAAATGAAAGGATCTTTTCTCTTAGGTAACTGAGGAACTTACTATTCATCTTCTAGATGTAAAGGGGAAATTTGGGGTTAAGGACACATACTTCTCAAGGAATTCGTCCACAGTGAGACTTGCTTTCCATTGATCCAAGACTGAGATATCTGTCTTTTCCCAAATTGAAACAGCTGAAACTAGAAAGAAGAATGGTAAACATTAGCTTCTGGAATTTTCTTTTACACAACACAGGGAAGCCAAACATTCACCTTTTACATTATGGTGTTATCTTTATTTGTTCACAAATGTAATTTTTTAAAAGTTATCAGTTCAGTTCAGTTGCTCTGTCGTGTCTGACTTTATGTGGCCCCATGGACTGCAGCACACCAGGCCTCCCTGTCCATCATCAACTCCCGGAGCTTGCTCAAACTCAAGTCCATCGAGTTGGTGATGCCATCCAACCATCTCATCCTCTGTCATCCCCTTCTCCTCTTGCCTTCAGTCTTTCCCAGCAACAGGGTCTTTTCAAATGAGTCAGTTCTTTGCATCATATGGCCAAAGTATTAGAGCTTCAGCTTCAGCATCAGTCCTTCCAATGAATATCAGGACTGATTTTCTTTAGGATTGACTGATTAGATCTCCTTGCAGTCCAAGGGACTCTCAAGAGTATTCACCACCACAGTCCAAAAGCATCAATTCTTCGCCGCTCAGCTTTCTTTATGGTCCAACTCTCACATCCATGCATGACTACCAGAAAAACCATAGCTTTGACTTGATGGACCATTGTCAGCAAAGCAATGTCTCTGCTGTTTAATATGCTGTCTAGGTTTGTCTTAGCTTTTCTTCCAAGGAGCAAGCATCTTTTGATTTCATGGCTGCAGTCACCATCTGCAGTGATTTTGGGGCTCAAGAAAGTAAAGTCTGTCACTGTTTCCATTGTTTCCCTATCTATTTGCCATGAAATGATGGGACCGGATGCCATGATCTTCCTTTTTTGAATGTTGAGTTTTAAGCCAGCTTTTTCACTCTCCTCTTTCACTTTCATCAAGAAGCTCTTTAATTCTTCTTTGCTTTCTGCTATAAAGGTGGTGTCATCTGCATATCTGAGGATATTGATATTTCTCCCAGCAATCTTGATTCCAGCTTGTGCTTCATTCAGCCCAGGATTTCACATAATGTACTTTGCGTATAAGTTAAATAAACAGGATGACAATATTCAGCCTTGATGTACTCATTTCCCAATATGGAACCAGTCTGTTGTTCCATGTCCAGTTCTAATTGTTGTTTCTTGACCTGCATATAGATTTCTCAGAAGACAGGTAAGGTGGTCTGTTATTCCCTTCTCTTTAAGAATTTTCCACAGTTTGTTGTGATCCACACAGTCAAAGGCTTTGGCATAGTCAATAAAGCAGAAGCAGATGTTTTTCTGGATCTCTCTTGCTTTTTCAATGATCCAATGAATGTTTGCAATTTGATCCCTGGTTCCTCTGCCCTTTCTACATCCAGCTTGAACATCTGGAAGTTCATGGTTCATGTATTGCTAAAGCCTGGCTTGGAGAATTTTGAACAATTACTTTGCTAGAGTGTGAGATGAATGCAATTGTGTGGTAGTTGGAACATTTTTTGGCATTGCCTTTCTTTGGGATTGGAATAAAAACTGACCTTTTCCAGTCTTGTGGCTACTGCTGAGTTTTCCAAATTTGCTGGCATACTGAGTGCAGCACTTTCACAGCATCATCATTTAGGTTTGAAATAGCTCAACTGGAATTCCATCACCTCCACTAGCTTTGTTTGTAGTGATGCTTCCTAAGGCCCACTTGACTTCACTCCAGGATGTCTGGCTGTAGGTAGGTGATCACACCATCGTGATTATCTGGGTCAGTAAGATAGTTTTGTATAGTTCTTCTGAGTATTCTTGTCATCTCTTCTTAATAGCTCTATACAGTCAGTAAAAACAAGACAGGGAACTGACTATGGCTCAGATCATGAACTCCTTATTGCAAAATCCAGACTTGAATTGAAGAAAGTAGGGAAAACCACTAGACCATTCAGATATGACCTAAATCAAACCCCTTACCATTATACAGTAGAAGTGACAAATAGATTCAAGGGATTAGATTCGATAGAGTCAGAGTGCCGGAAGAAGTATGGACGGAGGTTTGTGGCATTGTACAGAAGGCAGTGATCAAGACCATTCCCAAGAAAAAAAAATGCAAAAAGGCAAGATGATTGTCTTGAGGAGGCCTTACAAAGAGCTGAGAAAAGAACAGAAGCTAAAGGCAAAGAAGAAAAGGAAAGATACCCATCTGAATGCAGAGTTCCAAAGAATAGCAAGGAGAGGTAAGAAAGCCTTCCTCAGTGATCAATTCATTGGAAAAGACCCTGATGCTGGGAGGAATTGGGGGCAGGAGGAGAAGGGGACAACAGAGGATGAGATAGCTGGATGGCATCACTGACTCGATGCACATGAGTTAGGGTGGACTCCGGGAGTTGGTGATGAACACGGAGGCCTGGTGTGCTGTAATTCACAGGATCGCAAAGAGTCGGACATGACTGAGCGACTGAATTGAACTGAATTGAATATATATATATATATGCCGATTGGTTATAGTGAACATTTTGTAGAAAAAAAATATAAGAATGGAAAACATTATTAACCATGTTTTACATTCTTTTCTAATCTCTTTAAAAAATTTAAGCTTTTAAATATTGGCATATAATTGCTTTACCATGTTGTGATGGTTTTTGCTGTACAAAAAATTGAATCAACTATATGTATACACATATCCCCTCCTGTTGATCCTGCCTCCGGCACCCCCATCCAACCCTTCTAGATCATCACAGAGCACAAAGCTGAGCCCCCTGTGCTATTATACAGCAGATTCCCACTAGCTGTCTATTTTACACATGGTAGTGTATAGATGTCAATATTTCTCTTTCATGTTGTCCCACCTTCCTCTCCCCTCCTTCCATGTTTTAAATCCATGTTTTAACAGACTTCTTGTGGCTTGTAAATATACCTTTGGGAATCATTGTTGTAATTGATGTCTGTGCGCATTTTGTCAGATTGGGTTCAGCTAGACATTCACGTCCTCTAACCACAAAGTCCAGGAAAGCTTGGCCTTATGACATTTGAGTTTATAACCGTGTTGGTAGTCAGAAAAGACGGCACTGCTTTTACTTAATAAAGACTAGTGCTCCAGTGTTGGGCAGATGTTTATATTGGTTCAGGGTGTGATTGGTGACGTAGATTGAGAGGAGAGGGCAGAACAGTTGAGAGTGAAGTGTTATTAGCAATAAAAGATAAGCTCTTCCAGAGAAATAATAATAGTTTTGAAATAGGAATGAACCTCCCAGTCAGTTCAACCCCCTGCTGAGAGGTGGGGTCAGGCAAGTCTCTCTCCTAAACTGATTACATAATACTTTTTCCCCCTTAGGAAGTTTCACAATCTCTTTTATAAACTGTTAATGTGCTTATTCAGTCGTATCATGGGGAAAGGTAACTAATTTTTAACTTTAACCAGGATGGCTTGACCTTTCCATGATCACTCTGGTGAACCAATGGGAGTTACTGTTCCATAACCCTTCTTTTACTCCTCATCACAAATTCCATCATAATACATGATAAATATAAAAATTGAACATAGTTTATTTTCCCTTTTACTTGATTAAAATACTTAGCTTTAAATGTATTACTCTTTAAATGATCGCTCATCTTATTCATTAAACCCATCATCTGGGTCAAAAACATTAGGCTGACACCCACCTATCCAGCCCTAAATCCAAGCAAATGTGTTTTGAGGAAGGGACCACTTCACTGGGCTTTGAGATGGACAGAGGCCATCTGACAAATCCACATCTGAAAATTTATAAAACAAAGAACTTTGCACCGGCTCCTCCAAGAACTCGTATGGCAGAAGCTTTGATGACTGTGAGTTTCAAGGGTAAGATGGAAACTCCCCAACACCATAAGTCCGAATACCTCAGCTCTGACTCGCATTGTCTGTGGTCCCAGGAGAGATATCAAGTCCTCTGAGCCCCGGTTTCCTCCTCTCTAAAATGAGCTCAGCAAAGGATCCATGGGCTATAGGTGTAAACACAAAGGATACCCATTATTTTATTACTTCTGGGGGAGACACAATGTTCATCACCTGGGGAAATAAACTTCGGCCTCCAAGACTGTAGCTTCTACTGCCTTAAATGGAAGGAACCTGACCTGTGAACCCTAGCTCGGTTTAAAGTAGACTCTTTCTGGTAGATTTTTGTTTTGTTTTTTTCAGAAATTCACAGTGGGATTAAAGACAAAAAGAAAGTACTGAAACATCTTTGCCTGTTTCATACAATCTTGGAGTTGTTGCTTTTATACTGAAAGATGATTTAATAGGAACCACTTTGTCATTCCAAATTATCTCTAGATTAGCCTTTGCTTGGATGATAAAATACTAGATGAAATGACATTTTTAAAACTTCTATTATAAAGCATTGCTTCCCAAATTCATGTATGCCGAAGTACAATACACTGTGCTAAAGTAGTTAAGAGTCTGAGCTCTGGAGGCCTACCACCTTCAAATCCTGCTTTTGCCGCTTAATAGCTGTGTGACAAATTCTCAGGGTCTCTGTGCTTCAGTTTCCTTGTTGTTAAATATGAATAATAAAAGTGTGTACCTCATAGGATGGGCTTCCCTTGTGGCTCAACTGGCAAAGAATCTGCCTGCAATGTGGGAGACCTGGGTTCCATCCGTGGGTTGGGAAGATCCCCTGGAGAAGGAAAAGGTTACCCACTCCAGTATTCTGGTCTAGAGAATTCCATGGACTGTATATGCCATGAGTCAGACAAAGAGTCAGATACAACTGAGTGACTGTCACATCATAGGATTGTAGGGAGAGTTTGCTAAATTAACAAAGATAAAATACTTAGAATATTGTAAGTGCTGTATTTAGTGTTAGCCCTTAGAAAAGTGTTTGGCAATTAGCAGGCACTGAGTAAATGTTAGCTTTTATATTACTGTTTTAAATGATAGAGACTGTGATGCAGGAGAGTGGGAAGAGCTCAGGAAGGGAGATTAGAACAAATCCATTCAGTTAATACACTTTAGCCATTGAATGTATAATGTTTATCAAATTAATTACCTTTCTTGAGAGCAACGTTTGCCTGGGCATCCAGAGATGCCCAGAATTCAAGATTGGAAGCAAACATGAAGCTCTAATAACAGGTAATTAGAAGGAGCTCACTTAAAAAAAAAAAAGTTTGCTTTTTAATGGAGCTTTAAATGAGCTCATGGGAAGTTTATTATAAAATGCTTGCCTGCACCAAATGCCTTAGTGGGAAAAACCTTACTGCAATTCAGTTGTTTAAATAATACACAGGCCATGTTGTTTCTGAGAGACTTTGTTCCCGCTATGGGAGTCAAAGATTTCTTTGACTGTCCCAAGGTATTCTAAAATAATCACAAATTCACATTTCAGAGCTATAATAGGGGATTTAGAAACCATCTCCTCCTAAGCTCTCTTTTTATAGCTAAAGAAACAAACCCAACAGGGTTAAAGGATTTTCCTGAGGCAACTCAGCAACCTCCAACCTCGAAGCTAAAGTCAATCCCCACTTTCTTTAATTCTTAGTTCAGGAGAGAGGGGGAGAGGGAGGAAAGAGGGAGTGGTACAGGGGAAAGGATGCTGCAGCTTGCAGATGGGGAGCACACCAAGTTTTTTCCTTTCACATAGTAAAAAGGATAAACTGATCCCATACCTGTAGAAACAATTATGGTTTATCAGAAAAAGTGTCGAGGCTAAGCAATGATCAACAAGCATTCAAGGAGCAAGTTTATTGGCTGCAGGTATGTTTCTTGTTTGTTGATTTTTACTTCACTGGGACTAAAACCTGAGCATTTTGAGATGCCTGTGGACAAGCAGCAGAGCGAGCTACTCAGGTGGTGAGGTTTCACTCTCCCGGAATTACTCTAGCGAACATTGTGACCTGACACAGTATAATAGGGCTCTATGGGTGGCTATGGCGAATCTTTCGCAATTCCTTCTGCACTCCTACCACACTCATAAAACCCTACAGGAACCATCTGGGGGCTGGACTCGGGGAACAGGGACTTGGAGATGTGGGTCGATCCATCCCAAGGAAGTTATGGCTTCCCAACCTCAGGTGTCCACCATCTACAAAAGAGATTTCTGTAAGAAGTAGACCCTATCATAAGAGCACTCAGTCTCACATATTCGATGGGGAAGATCACATAACTAGTTACTCAACTTAACAGGTACTTGCAAATCACCTGCTCTGTTCCCTCTATGAATAAACAAAGCCGAAATGCAAATGGTGAACACCCTGTGTTTGACCAGGACTCCTGAGCAGTGTGGGTCTCATGCCAGTGGAGGGTTTCCATCTCCCATCTTTAACTTGGTGGGTTATTATCCAGTTATTCTGATTTCTTTAAATATATGTGACATCCTACCTCTGCTTAGATGTTTCTGCCAACCTGACTTCCCTGGTATGCTAATGGGTAGACAAAACTGAAAGAGATAAGAGAGAGATAGGTCTTTACAGTTAAGCATGGGGCCCATATGCAACTCTCTGAACTGTGCAGTGTTTGCATATTTCTGGGATGTTTTTCATCTCTGACTTCTGCAGTTGTGTTCTGTTACTGGGGATTCCCTAACCACCAAACTGTAATTTCTGCAATTCAGGGGCTCACAAAGGTTTTTGTTTGTGCCTCAGATCACATAGTACAAGCATTCAGATTCTAGTATCTGCAGCTTAAAAACCCTTTAAGGTTTAGTTTCATAAAACAAAGTGACTGCCTATGAGGTGTGATTTTCCATTAATGTTGGAACTCCCAAGAGCCTCCACATATCCCTCCTCAAACCAGCTTATGCCTGGAGTTCTGCCTGTAGAGACTCATTGGTCAGTAAAGGAGTAATTTACCTGGACTGTACAGGTAGACTTCAGACCTCTGTAAGTTCCTGAGGTTAAACACAAAGTCTATGCATTTGCCCATTTTCAGCCCTGAAGAGAGGCACTTTAGGTCTTTGCTGGTTCCCAAAAGTATCAGTAACCCCCCAAAAGTTTAAGAATGATTGCTTTTTCTGGTAAGATGTTTTAAGTTATTTACTATTGAATGTTCTGGAAAACACATAAATGAAAAGACAATCATAAATTTTATATGTCACAAAGAGGGCCAACTGGAAACTTTGCCTAAGATATTTTCTAGAAAAACAAACAATGATTTTATTAGTTTTGCTCTCATTCTTTATTCAAAGCAAAATATCTGCATTCTTGAGAGAGTTGATCACAACACAGATGTGACCTTTTCATTCTTCACTTCAAAAGTAAGGCCTGAGTACAGGACTAAGGAGGATTCAGAACCTGACTCTGGAAAATGTTATTTCTAAGAACAGTAAGTAAGTAAGTGAAGTCTCTCAGTTCTGTCCGAGTTTTTGCAACCCCATGGACAGTAGCCTGCACCAGGCTCCTTTGTCCATGGGATTTTCTAGGCTAGAGTACTGGAGTGAGTTGCCATTTCTTTCTCCAGGGAATCTTCCCAACCCAGGGATCAAACCCAGGTCTCCCGCATTGTAGACAGATGCTTTACCGTCTGAGCCAACAGAGGTGGCCAAATTTCTGTAAAGAGTCAGTAGTAAATGCTGTCAGCTTTATCAAAACCACAATGAGATATCACCTCATGCCTCATGACATACCTCATAACATACCTCATGGCTGTCATCAAAAAGAGCTCAGATAACAAATGTTGATGAGGATGTAGAGAAAAGGGAACCCTCATACACTGTTTGTGGGAATGTAAATTGGTGCAGCCTGTGCAAAACAGAATGGAAGTTCTTCAAAAAACTAAAAGGAGCTATGAGATAAATGAATAAAGAAGATATACATACATACATACACAATCAGAAAAAAGAATGAGATTTTGCCATTTGCAATAATGCAGAGGGACCTCGAAATTATTTTGCTAAGTGAAATAAGTCTTACATATTAGTGTACATGATATCACTTATATGTGGAATCTAAAACACAAAACAAATGAATGAATATAACAAAATAGAAACAGACTTCCAGATTAGAAAACAAACTACTGGTTACCGGTGAGGAGTGGGAAGAGGGGAGGAGTAAGACAGCGGTAGGGGATTAAAAGGTACAAAATACTGTGCATAAAATAAAGAAGCTACAAGGATATATTGTATGGCACAGGGAATATAGCTAATATTTTATTAAAACTTTAGATAGAGTAGAATCTATAAAAATATTGAACCATCACATTGGACACCTGAAACCAATATAACATTGTACATCAACTACACTTCAATTAAAAAAAGAGAAATAAAAGACATAGCTTAAAAAGAACAAAAGATTTAGACATGTCTGATTTTTCCAGGGCATAATACAAAAATAAAACTGGATCCTTTAAACTATGATTTGTCTCCATGCACCTCAAGGAAATTGTATTTTTGGCAAATGATGACAGTAAAATAATCCTTTTAACCTCAGGCTTCACTCCAGGTGGGAAATCCCTCCCTGATCCTCCACAGGTAGACTTCGTTTTTTCTAGAAACCTGATATCCTTTAGAATCATAGGCTTTTGGCATCACAAACGCAAGCAGGCAGCACCTGCCGGGCTTCAGGCTGCTGCTTGTCCAACAGGGGAGAAAAGAAATCCTTGTGATGCTCCCCAAGTCTGCAGTTCCTTTCATTTCTAAAGCAAGATGACAGAAACCCTGGTCCTCTTTTTACTTTCTGCATTCAAAATAATGAGTCATTTTATCTTCCTGTTTAATATTTAGTTCTGCATGCTGTCTGGTTAGAACATTTCATATCTGCACAGCATCAGATTGTGAGGTTTGAACAAATGAGCTAAGAGGTTAAGGGAAAGGGCCGGAATGAGCACCAAATGAATCAGAGACAAATCAATCCAAAGACCATCACAGAGCTCATCAAAACTGAGATCTCTCTCTCTGAAAAACAGACTCCTTCAGAACGAGTGAGTGCTAACTGACCGACAGGAAAAACAGCCAAAATGTATGTAAGCTCTGCCCACTGTCTGCAGGAGCAAACACACAAAGAGGCAAACAAGGGACGATTTTACAATGCCATGCTGTGCTTAGTCTCTCGGCCATGTCCGACTCTTTTCGATCTCATGGACAGGCTCCTCTGTCCGTGGGAATTCTCTAGGCCAGAATACTGGAGTGGGTTGCCATTCCCTTCTCCAGGGGACCTTCCCAACCCAGGGATCAAACCCAGGTCTCCCAAGTTGCAGGCGGATTCTTTACTGTTTGAGCCACCAGGGAAGCCCGATTTTTACAATACACTCCCCCATAACAGATTTAAGCCGACATGAGTAGCCAGACTTCACACATGCCAAAGTAGTAGAGGGTACAAGAGAGAAATTAGGGGTGCAATGCAGGTGCAAGAGTCAGTAGGAAGGAAAGATTTTTTTAAGCTTATTAAAGCATAACTTACAAGCAGTTAAAATCACCCTCTTGAGAGTACAATTTTGTGAGTGCTGACAAACACAGAATCAGGAAGCAGGATTTCCATCACCATAAAATATTCTCTTGTGCCCTTTGTGTAGTCAACCCCTCTGGGGAGTCCCAGCCCCTCCCAAACACTGACTTGATTTGTGTCCCTACGCATATATGGGGTCTCTGTTTTTGCCTTTTCCAGAATATCAGAGAAATGGAAACATCCAGTGGGTAGCAGAAAAAGTGAGATTTTAATCTCAAGCAAAGAGGAGTGTTTTAGAGATCAAATGTCTATAAAGCATCTTAAGACAGACGGGGCAGTTGGTAAAGGTGGCCTGTGCCATAAAATCTGCCATGGATAACGGAACTTCCTGTGTTATTTCCACACAAACTTCCTAAAATGAATACCACCATAATGGGTTCCCATTGTCTTTTAAGATAAAATCCAGATTCTGAAATGTAGCTTACCAGGCCTTCCTCGAGAATGACGTTTGTTGCCTCCTCCAGCCCCGTCTTTCCCCGTTCTCCACTTCAGAATCTCTGTGCCGGCCACTCTGCCACACACTGGTTCTTTCGCTCGCAGTCCACTCTCTCTCACCTCTGGACCTTTGTACGTGAGTTTCTTTCTATCAGGTGCCTCTTCCCCTGACCCCTACCTCTTTGGCTTCAGACTTTGGCTTCCTCTAGAAGCACTTCCTGACCCTCCCAGTTTGCTTTAAACACCATTCTTGTGTGGGCTCCCACATTTGAACTTCCCCTATCTTAGTGCTCACCAAGCTACATTGTATGATAGTGAAAGTGAAAGTCGCTCAGTCGTGCCCGACTCTTTGCGACCCCATGAATCGCAGCACGCCAGGCCTCCCTGTTCATCANTTAAAAACCCTTTAAGGTTTAGTTTCATAAAACAAAGTGACTGCCTATGAGGTGTGATTTTCCATTAATGTTGGAACTCCCAAGAGCCTCCACATATCCCTCCTCAAACCAGCTTATGCCTGGAGTTCTGCCTGTAGAGACTCATTGGTCAGTAAAGGAGTAATTTACCTGGACTGTACAGGTAGATTTCAGACCTCTGTAAGTTCCTAAGGTTAAACACAAAGTCTATGCATTTGCCCATTTTCAGCCCTGAAGAGAGGCACTTTAGGTCTTTGCTGGTTCCCAAAAGTATCAGTAACCCCCCAAAAGTTTAAGAATGATTGCTTTTTCTGGTAAGATGTTTTAAGTTATTTACTATTGAATGTTCTGGAAAACACATAAATGAAAAGACAATCATAAATTTTATATGTCACAAAGAGGGCCAACTGGAAACTTTGCCTAAGATATTTTCTAGAAAAACAAACAATGATTTTATTAGTTTTGCTCTCATTCTTTATTCAAAGCAAAATATCTGCATTCTTGAGAGAGTTGATCACAACACAGATGTGACCTTTTCATTCTTCACTTCAAAAGTAAGGCCTGAGTACAGGACTAAGGAGGATTCAGAACCTGACTCTGGAAAATGTTATTTCTAAGAACAGTAAGTAAGTAAGTGAAGTCTCTCAGTTCTGTCCGAGTTTTTGCAACCCCATGGACAGTAGCCTGCACCAGGCTCCTTTGTCCATGGGATTTTCTAGGCTAGAGTACTGGAGTGAGTTGCCATTTCTTTCTCCAGGGAATCTTCCCAACCCAGGGATCAAACCCAGGTCTCCCGCATTGTAGACAGATGCTTTACCGTCTGAGCCAACAGAGGTGGCCAAATTTCTGTAAAGAGTCAGTAGTAAATGCTGTCAGCTTTATCAAAACCACAATGAGATATCACCTCATGCCTCATGACATACCTCATAACATACCTCATGGCTGTCATCAAAAAGAGCTCAGATAACAAATGTTGATGAGGATGTAGAGAAAAGGGAACCCTCATACACTGTTTGTGGGAATGTAAATTGGTGCAGCCTGTGCAAAACAGAATGGAAGTTCTTCAAAAAACTAAAAGGAGCTATGAGATAAATGAATAAAGAAGATATACATACATACATACACAATCAGAAAAAAGAATGAGATTTTGCCATTTGCAATAATGCAGAGGGACCTCGAAATTATTTTGCTAAGTGAAATAAGTCTTACATATTAGTGTACATGATATCACTTATATGTGGAATCTAAAACACAAAACAAATGAATGAATATAACAAAATAGAAACAGACTTCCAGATTAGAAAACAAACTACTGGTTACCGGTGAGGAGTGGGAAGAGGGGAGGAGTAAGACAGCGGTAGGGGATTAAAAGGTACAAAATACTGTGCATAAAATAAAGAAGCTACAAGGATATATTGTATGGCACAGGGAATATAGCTAATATTTTATTAAAACTTTAGATAGAGTAGAATCTATAAAAATATTGAACCATCACATTGGACACCTGAAACCAATATAACATTGTACATCAACTACACTTCAATTAAAAAAAGAGAAATAAAAGACATAGCTTAAAAAGAACAAAAGATTTAGACATGTCTGATTTTTCCAGGGCATAATACAAAAATAAAACTGGATCCTTTAAACTATGATTTGTCTCCATGCACCTCAAGGAAATTGTATTTTTGGCAAATGATGACAGTAAAATAATCCTTTTAACCTCAGGCTTCACTCCAGGTGGGAAATCCCTCCCTGATCCTCCACAGGTAGACTTCGTTTTTTCTAGAAACCTGATATCCTTTAGAATCATAGGCTTTTGGCATCACAAACGCAAGCAGGCAGCACCTGCCGGGCTTCAGGCTGCTGCTTGTCCAACAGGGGAGAAAAGAAATCCTTGTGATGCTCCCCAAGTCTGCAGTTCCTTTCATTTCTAAAGCAAGATGACAGAAACCCTGGTCCTCTTTTTACTTTCTGCATTCAAAATAATGAGTCATTTTATCTTCCTGTTTAATATTTAGTTCTGCATGCTGTCTGGTTAGAACATTTCATATCTGCACAGCATCAGATTGTGAGGTTTGAACAAATGAGCTAAGAGGTTAAGGGAAAGGGCCGGAATGAGCACCAAATGAATCAGAGACAAATCAATCCAAAGACCATCACAGAGCTCATCAAAACTGAGATCTCTCTCTCTGAAAAACAGACTCCTTCAGAACGAGTGAGTGCTAACTGACCGACAGGAAAAACAGCCAAAATGTATGTAAGCTCTGCCCACTGTCTGCAGGAGCAAACACACAAAGAGGCAAACAAGGGACGATTTTACAATGCCATGCTGTGCTTAGTCTCTCGGCCATGTCCGACTCTTTTCGATCTCATGGACAGGCTCCTCTGTCCGTGGGAATTCTCTAGGCCAGAATACTGGAGTGGGTTGCCATTCCCTTCTCCAGGGGACCTTCCCAACCCAGGGATCAAACCCAGGTCTCCCAAGTTGCAGGCGGATTCTTTACTGTTTGAGCCACCAGGGAAGCCCGATTTTTACAATACACTCCCCCATAACAGATTTAAGCCGACATGAGTAGCCAGACTTCACACATGCCAAAGTAGTAGAGGGTACAAGAGAGAAATTAGGGGTGCAATGCAGGTGCAAGAGTCAGTAGGAAGGAAAGATTTTTTTAAGCTTATTAAAGCATAACTTACAAGCAGTTAAAATCACCCTCTTGAGAGTACAATTTTGTGAGTGCTGACAAACACAGAATCAGGAAGCAGGATTTCCATCACCATAAAATATTCTCTTGTGCCCTTTGTGTAGTCAACCCCTCTGGGGAGTCCCAGCCCCTCCCAAACACTGACTTGATTTGTGTCCCTACGCATATATGGGGTCTCTGTTTTTGCCTTTTCCAGAATATCAGAGAAATGGAAACATCCAGTGGGTAGCAGAAAAAGTGAGATTTTAATCTCAAGCAAAGAGGAGTGTTTTAGAGATCAAATGTCTATAAAGCATCTTAAGACAGACGGGGCAGTTGGTAAAGGTGGCCTGTGCCATAAAATCTGCCATGGATAACGGAACTTCCTGTGTTATTTCCACACAAACTTCCTAAAATGAATACCACCATAATGGGTTCCCATTGTCTTTTAAGATAAAATCCAGATTCTGAAATGTAGCTTACCAGGCCTTCCTCGAGAATGACGTTTGTTGCCTCCTCCAGCCCCGTCTTTCCCCGTTCTCCACTTCAGAATCTCTGTGCCGGCCACTCTGCCACACACTGGTTCTTTCGCTCGCAGTCCACTCTCTCTCACCTCTGGACCTTTGTACGTGAGTTTCTTTCTATCAGGTGCCTCTTCCCCTGACCCCTACCTCTTTGGCTTCAGACTTTGGCTTCCTCTAGAAGCACTTCCTGACCCTCCCAGTTTGCTTTAAACACCATTCTTGTGTGGGCTCCCACATTTGAACTTCCCCTATCTTAGTGCTCACCAAGCTACATTGTATGATAGTGAAAGTGAAAGTCGCTCAGTCGTGCCCGACTCTTTGCGACCCCATGAATCGCAGCACGCCAGGCCTCCCTGTTCATCACCGTCTCCCGGAGTTCACTCAGAGTCAGGTCCATCGAGTCCGTGATGCCATCCAGCCATCTCATCCTCGGTCGTCCCCTTCTCCTGCCCTCAGTCTCTCCAAGCATCAGAGTCTTTTCCAATGAAAAGACCGTACAGTCCATGATATTCTCTAGGCCAGAATACTGGACGAGGTAGCCTTTCCCTTCTCCAGGGGATCTTCCCGACCCAGGAATCAAACTGGGGTCTCCTGCACTGCATGCGGATTCTTTGCCAACTGAGTTATCAGGAAAGCCCATATTGTATGATAAGTGCAGATTTAATGGTGCACGTTCCATGCAGCTTCAGGGGAACCAAAGTGCAGGCTGTCCTACTCATAGCTGTATCTTCAGCACCTAGCATGGTGCCTGGCACAAAGTCGTTTCTCAACTTTAAACTGAGTCAAAGAGACAAATACAATGCAGACAAGATTCAGCAGAGGGAGTGTTTCTTTTAGCTAGGGATGGTGAAGGGGCAGGGAGGTAGGAATTAAGAACTCCTTTAGGAAATGCATGGAGTTTGCACAGGGCTCTTGCCAAGTTATTGCCAGTGGTCTCACAGCCCCATTCTGCTCCAGAGAGGTAAGTTTGAATGCCTGAAAATTATATTTCCTAGACTCTCTTGTGAGCAGGGCCCAGAAGGGAATCAAAGGCAGGAGAGGGAGAAGTCCTGCTCTGGATCTGAGAGTGAGGTGGTTGCTGGGGCCACTGCAGGAATGAGGGTCCAGACTGTGGCAACCCAGACGAAGGCAGTGCCATTTCAGCAGTTCCAGACTGGTCCAGGCAGCACCCCTCTGGCAAACCCGGAACTGACAAGCAGCACAGTGGCAGGTGTGGGCTGAGGGGTTTAGACCACGGGTGCCCAGTTGTGGTTTCTCTTTCATTCCTCCAGCTTCCCCCATCTCACCTTTTGCTCTTCCACCACTTTCAGCATTTTTGCAACCAATTCCCTGTATTAAAATTCCTTGTGTTTGAAATACCCAGAGTAGTTTCCATTCTCCTTCCTGGATCCAGACCAATACTGTCAAAAAATCAGAATAAAGGTGAAGACAGAAAGGTATTCTGTTGGGAGAGATTGCCATGAGCAAAAGTCCAGAGTTGAAAGAGTTTGGAGGAACTTTTGGAGAACACAAAATCGTCCAGTTTGGCTGAGGTATAGCTCAGCTGGTAAAGACTCCACCTGTAATGCAGGAGACACTGGTTTGATTCCTGGGTTGGGAAGATCCACTAGAGAAGGCTACCCACTCCAGTATTTTGGGGCTTCCCTGGTGGCTCAGCCGGTAAAGAATCCACATGCAATGTGGGAGATTCGGGTTCGATCCCTGGGTTGGGAAGATCCTCTGGAGAAGGGAATAGCTCCCTACTCCAGTATTCTGGCCTATGCAGTCCATGGAGTCACAAAGAGTTGGACATGACTGAGAGACTTTCACTTCTTTTGGCTGAGGTATAGTGATGAAATGGAAGAATGGCAAGGAGAAAAGCCACAGAGGCATACAAAGCCTATGGTGTGGAAGAACTCAGATACTGGTAGAAATGTCTGTACTGGGTCTGGTGAACAAGGAGATGCACTGAGGCTTTGAGTCAAGCGCTCTCACTGGAGATGGGCATGAGACGTGTTCTGCTTGGTGGTGGGTGGAATGAATTGGAAAGAAGCGAAGGATGCAAAAACTGGCATCCTCTAAATACCATTAGTATTAGTATTATTAAATAGTATTTAGAGGCTGAGAGGCTTTGTTGGATGAGGTGAATGAGAGAGGAAAAACTAAATGGCACCACAATTTCCCCCTATTTAATTAAGAGAAAAGTGGAGGTATTGGGTGAGTCAAGAAGACAGAATTAAAGTGACTGGGAAGCTGTGGAAGGCAGAAAATGACAAGTGGCATCTGTAAAGCAGTGTGAGTTTTCACCTGTGATCGCATTTGGTTTCAATTCCAGTTTCCTTGCTTTTCCATTATACTGCTTGTTGATCTTTGTCTATAGCTTGACAAAGAGGTTGGGTTTACATGACCTGACTCGATAGTCATTTGCACAGAAGAGAGAATCAAAAACCTAATGGTGGATAAGATCACTAAAGATGAGAATGGAGAAGCCAGCCCCACAAGGATGCCTGTGGGCAGGTGGGTAGGGGAATGAAGTTTTGGATGTGAGAGAAGAGAGGTAGAGAAGTAATTGGCATATAATGGCAGGAGGACCAAGGCAGTTCTGTGCCACGCAAGTCAAGAAAGAAGAAGGCTTGATGAAAAATGGGACTTGCCAAGACTGTCGCCTTCTGCAAAGTGTTAAAAAGCATAAAGGCTGAAGAAAACCCTTGGGATTTGCACATATCAGTTTGAGTGATGTATCAGGGGCAGAATCTAGGTTTCTAGTGGCTGTGTGTGTGCTAAGTCGATTCAGTCACCTGGAACCCCCTGCAACCCCCTGGACCGTCACCCATCGGCTTCTCTGTCTGTGGGATTCTCCAGGCAAGAATACTGGAGTGGGTTGCCATGCCCTGCTCCAGCGGATCTTCCCAACCCAGGGATCAAAACTGCATCTCCTGCGGCTCCTGCATTTCAGGTGGATTCTTTATCACTGAGCCACTGGGAAAGCCCACTTCTAATGGCGAGAGTGGTTGAATAATGAGGAGGTAAGACAGTGAGAATGCATATTTACCATCCTCCTGACCCCTTCTGCATCCATTTTCTCTGTCTACCACAAAACTATTCTCTCTCACACCTCAGCCCCTTGCCCACAGCTCCCCACAAAACCTTCATCCAAGCCTAGGATGGGTCCACTGTAGGAATTATGTATACAAAGCCAGCTCGCTGACTTTCAACTTTGGACTTCATGTAGATAGTACCAGCTTATTGTGGAGGCCAAAGCTATTTATTAGGCTTCCCTCATAGCTCAGTTGGTAAAGAATCTGCATGCAATGCAGGAGACTCAGGTTGGAAAGATCCCCTGGAGAAGGAAATGGCAACCCACTCCAGTATTCTTGTCTGGAAAATCCCATGGNGGAGGCCAAAGCTATTTATTAGGCTTCCCTCATAGCTCAGTTGGTAAAGAATCTGCATGCAATGCAGGAGACTCAGGTTGGAAAGATCCCCTGGAGAAGGAAATGGCAACCCACTCCAGTATTCTTGTCTGGAAAATCCCATGGATAGAGGAGCCTAGCAGGCTACAGTCCATGGGGTCAGAAGAGTCAGACACAATTTAGCAACTAAATCACCACCACCAAAGCTACTTATTAGCATCAAAGAATGGTGCTCAAAGCTGTAGATTAATGACCCTTAAAATTATGCTTAGGGGTTTTCCCTAGAGACAATTAATAGTTAATTAAATAAAGGTGTGTTGCCTTCTACAACTTCATTAAAAACAAACAGAAGAATTATGCAGCTCTCCCCTCCCCTCCTTTGTTTTTTTAATAAAGTGTAGCTTGTCTCATGTACTTGACATCTACTCAAAGTCACAAAAATCTCATCAATATACACTTTTAAGTGCGGAAAGCTGCCTGTGTACAAAAGACCTGGCTGAAATCTGAAGAATACACTCTAAACACTTGGTGAGAGGAGGCCACGGAGGGAGTGAGCAGGCTTCCTGTATTTTGAGACTAGCGGAAGCCAAGGTTAAAATCTGATTACTTTGCAAGGATTCCAAAACTTGACGTAAATCACCTCGTACAAGTCCATTAACAAATCAGAGCGTCTCCAGTAACACTGAGCCAGAGGTATTCAACCCTCATGATTCTGGTAAGTTCCGCTGTGGGGATAAAGTATACTTGCCCAAGTTAGACCTTTCATAAAATGTAGAACCCACCAAATCCAAACCTAACTAGTTCATGGTAAAATATCAGCCTCTAAGACTCATTCTGTATGGAAAAACAAGCCTGCAAAATATCCCAACAATGGTGCAGTAGGTGGAAACAGATGTCATCACTTATTTTAAGATTAGTTTATTCAACAATTGAAAGGGAGAATGTTGCTTATTCTATATAACAGCTTAAGATTTGAGTAGTTTACTTGTTGTTTTTTTAATTTTTAATACAGGGCTATCAAATAGTTTCTAGATTTTTTAAAGCAGTGCCTAAATGTTAGACTTTGTGTTGTCCTGCCATATTAAAAAGAAAATCAGTTTTTTCCATACATACTATGTTGCCATGGGATAAAATATTTTTAAGTAACTTACAAAAAAAAAAAAACAACCTCTGCCTTCCTCTCGAATGGCCTAACTTTATTTTTTCTAACTGCCAATATGAAGCAATGAATACTCATGATTGGTATCTTTGAGGATGACAGTTTAACATTGAGCAGTGAAATCTCAGTTAATTTCCACTTATGGTCTTGAAGTGATTTTTTCCCTCCCAAGTGTAAAATTTCAAACAGAGATCTTGCTTCATGTCATGTTGCTTTCCTTCTTTATTTAGATATAGAGAGTGTGTGGGAAGGAGGACGAGGGAGGGATATAGAGAGCTGGGTGGGTTCAAACCACTTTTCTATCACCCTCCTTTATGACAAAAAAAAAAAAAAAAAAGTGCTTGAAAAATGAGTCCTTAGCCTTGCTGACTCAACTTCATCACCTCCCATTCACTTCACAACCCACTGCCATCTGGCTCCCATCCCGTGGCCCCATTCAGACTGTTCGGATGCAGATGTCGCTAGCGGTTTCCCACTTGCCGGATCCAGTGACCCATTTTTAGGCCCCCTCCTACCTGACCTTTCTGCAGGTTGGACAGGCTGTGGGAGCCGAGGTTCTGATCTCAGCGCCCACGGTGATTGGTTGGGGGAAGTGGGTCCTGGCAAGGCGGCACAGGTTAGAGCCCAGTGAGTCGCCAGAGGGCGGTTCAGCTCATCGTTGATTGATTTTGGCTATGGAGGAGTGTAATCACGGTGTTGTTAAAGCTCTAAATTTGTTAAAGAAAAACTTGTTTGTTATGAGAATGCTTCCCATTTCTAAATATTGGCTCAAATTTTTTAAAATGAGTGAGGAACAAGCAATCATCAGTAGACCTCCCGGGGGAAGCCTCTGCTGGAGACGGTCCTCCACCGCTCTTGGCATCTGCACTTACCTCTCTCTCCTCGTTTATCTCTGTCTTGTTTCCGCTTTCATTTCTGTGTCTGATTTTCATCTACTCTCTCATGTCAGGGCTCCCCAGTCTTCCTTCTTGGCTCTCTTCTATTTTCTCATCCTCTTGGGTGATACCACAGGCTTAGGGCTGGCTCTACAGGTTTGTAATTGTTAACAGTACAGTTTAAAGAGTCCCCCACTTGGGGTTTCATACTACTCTCTTGAGAATCTTATGCCGTTTTTGAATTTGTGTTTGTGAGTGAAGTCTGATGGACCAACGGGAGCCTGTGCTGAAGGCTTGGCATCTCAGTTTAGGTGCCTTCTCTCCTCCTCTGCCTCCCTACCCTTGCAACCTGGGTCCTGCCTGCTCTCCTCTTCCTCCCCTTCTGCCCAAACTGCTACTGGCCTCTACCCTGGCAGGGATCTGAGCACAGGTGTAAGAGGGTTGGGGTCACAATCAGTGGCATCTCAGGGGTACAGCCTGGCTGGTGGCTCTGCCCACCTCAGGTTGACAACCCTGCAGCTCCTTCAGTGGGTGATTGGCCAGAGCCAACCTCTCCCCATCCGTAATTCAAATACCCAGCATATCCTGACACAAAGGCTGTGGTACCCTTGGGGCTGCCTCTCTGCCGTGGGTTGGTCTGTGGAAATGGGAGATGCCTGACTTGATTTCCGAGCTCCCTATTGAGGGATGGCCTTTAAGCAGGGGGATGGGAGAGTCCACTTGTGGGAGAGGGAGTATGGTAGCCATGATGCAGAACTTTCCAGTCCCAAGGCAGAATCCCCAAGACCTTTGAAGCACTGAACTTACCCTTCAAATACCTCCAGATCCTTAGGGCCCACACTGTGGTGGGGGAACCTTTTGGCCCACACTGTGGTGGGGGAACCTTTTCTTCTTAACTTTCCTGAATCTGGTTAGTATTTATTTTTTTCTGAGCAGCTTGAGGCACCCTCCAGGTCCAGCCAGAAATATAAATTGCATAATTTCAGTGATTCCATGTAAGCTAAACATTCTGATATCTACATTTAGAACTGGTGTTGCACAATATAAAGATGAATGGTAAAATTCATGCCAATGATTTTAAATTTTATTCATTTAGAAGAACATTAAACAGCAAATAAAAACCACCATGACATGCTAAGAGACTGGAAAAACGAAAATGCTTTGTGTTTTCAGTTCAGTTCAGTCGCTCAGTCCTGTCCGACTCTTTGCGACCCCATGAATCGCAGCACGCCAGGCCTCCCTGTCCATCACCAACTCCCAGAGTTCACTCAGACTCACGGCCATCAAGTCAGTGATGCCATCCAGCCATCTCATCCTCTGTCGTCCCCTTTTTCTCCTGCCCCCAATCCCTCCCAGCATCAGAGTCTTTAGCAATGAGTCAGCTCTTCGCATGAGGTGGCCAATGTACTGGAGTTTCAGCTTTAGCATCATACCTTCCAAAGAACACTCAGGACTGATCTCCTTTAGAATGGACTGGTTGGATCCCCTTGCAGGCCAAGGGACTCTCAAGAGTCTTAGTACAAGTTTATTTAATAACTTTAATGGCACCCTTTCCCTGCTTTGTGAACAAGGAGGCCCACGTTTTCATTTTCACCAGGGCCTGCAAATCGTAAATCTGGTCCTGTCCAGGCCTTTGTTTGCTGACGGCTCCCACCCTGTGTCTTCAGCCTGGGCACCCCTCCTCCTCTCAGACCCACATTTCTGAGGGCACAGTTGGTCAGTGCTCCTGGAGGGTTTGCAGGCAACTCAAATTCAACATATTCTCATCTGATCTCATCCCCTTAAACTGCTTCTCCCCTTACATTTCCTTTTTCTGTGAATGAAATATCATCCACTCATTCTCTTATAACAGAGGAGGTAATACAATTTTTTTTGATGTAGTTATTTATTTCAGCTGGGCTGGGTCTTCGTTTCTTTGGGCACAGACTCCAGCTGCGGCGAGAAGGGTCTGCTCTTTGTTGGGGTGTGCAGGCTCCCCGTTCTGGTGGCTTCTCCTGTAGGGGAGCACAGGGTCTAGGCAAAAGGGCTTGGCAGGTGTGGTGCATGGGCTTACTTGCTCTGCAGCATGTGGAATCTTCCCAGACCAGGGGTTGGCAGGTGGATTCTTATCCGCTGCACGACCAGGGAAGTCCTAAAATTTTTAAATGAATGAATAAAATCTTAGAAGCATGTTCAATTCTCTTATTCCTCTCAGTTTCCAATATCCTGTTGGTCATCAAGTTCTATCAGTTCAACCAAACATTCCACTCCCTCTCATGCCTCTGTGCCTACGTGTGGTACATGCTGCCCACAATATCTGTTTAATTCTGGTTCAAGACCCAGATCACATATCACCTTCCCCAAGAAGTCTTTTCATAACCATCCAGGAAGAATCAGTCATTCCTTTTTCTGTAATCCTATAGCCTGCTTTTGCACTTATTATGCTGTATTATGATTATTTGTGCATATATATCTGTCTCTTTTACTGGAATGGGAGCAACGCAAAGACAGAATATATTTATTCACCTCTAAATTCTTAAGTAGTGATAAAGCGTCTACCTGCCAATGTAGGAGATGCAAGAGACTCAGGTTCTTGCATCTGGTTGTGAAGATCACCTGGAGTAGAAAATGGTGACCGACTCCGGTATTCTTGCTTGGAAAATTCCATGGACAAAGGAGCCCGGTGGGCTACAGTCCATGGGATCAGAAAGAGTTGGACACAACTGAGCACACACATACACACACACACTTTATGTCTGGCATAGTATATTGGACACTCTAGGTAAATGATTAGATAGTGCAGAAAAAGTATGACAGAATTTATGGTCGCCAGAAAAAGTACAATCTTATACAGAATAAAGCTATTTTCTAGGAATACTTGGGCCTCGGTGGACAGAAGATGGACGTAGACCCCATATCTGCATAGCTAAAGTTCATTTCAAACACAAACTTGTCATGAAGAAGAAAAAGCGAAAAAGCAGGAAAAAAATGTGTTACTTGCAAAAGCATTCAGTTCAGTCCAGTCACTCAATTGTGTCCGACTCTTTGTGACCCCATGGACTGCAGCATGCCAAGCTTTCCTGGCCATCACTGACTCCCTGAGCTTGCTTAAACTCGTGTTGGTCAAGTCGGTGATGCCATCCAACCATCTCATCCTCTGTCACCACCCTCCTCCTGCCTTCAATCTTTCCCAGCATCAGAGTCTTTTCTAGTGAGTCAGTTCTTCACATTAGGTGGCCAAAGTATTGGAGTTCAGGACTGATTTCCTTTAGGAGTGACTGATTTCCTTTAGGAGTGACTGATTTGATCTCCTTGCAGTCCAAGGGACTCTCAAGAGTCTTCTCCAACACCACAGTTCAAAAGCATCAATTGTTCAGCGTTCAGTTTTCTTTATGGTCCAACTCTCACATCCATACATGACTACTGGAAAAACCATAGCTTTGACTAGATGGACCTTTGTTGGTAAAGTAATAGTTTCTGCTTTTTAATATGTTGTCTAAGTTTGTCATAGCTTTTCTTCCAAGGAGCAAGTGTCTTTTAATTTCGTGGCTGTAGTCACCATCTGCAGTGATTTTGGAGCCCAAGAAAATAAAGTCTGTCACTGTTTCCATTGTTTCCCCATCTATTTGCTGTGAAGTGATGGGCATTGTATAATGAAAATTAATGAGTAATGAAATAATTCCTGTATTAAATTTTTTGGAAAGCATATCATGTTAATATGACATTTAAAAAATTTTAATATAGAGAAAGTTGTACATAATTAATGTATACAACTTGATAGGTTTGGAGATAAGTATATATCTGTGATGGAGAAGAACACAGCAACCCACTCCAGTAATCTTGCCTGGAGAATCCCATGGACAGAGGAGCCTGGCGGGCTACCATCCATAGGTTCACAAAGAATTGGACACGACTGAAGCGACCGAGCACGAAGGCATATATCCATAAAACCATCACCATGATCTATGCATTAACGTGTCCCTTATCTTGAAAAGTATTTATTACTGTTGTTATTGCTATTACTATGTGATGAGAACACTAGATATAAGATCTACCTTCTCAGCAAAATTTGAAGTATGAAGTATAATATTGTTAGCCCTAGGTATTATGCTATACAGGAGGTCTCTAGGACTGATTCATCCTGTATAAGTGAAACTTTATACTCTTTGGCTAATACCTCCCTGTTTCTCTGGCAAACTTCACTCTACTCTCTGTTTCTAAGAGTTTGACTATTTTATATTCATCTCATAATTGGTATCATGATATTTAAAACTTCATGCTTATTCAAAGTCCACACAAGGAAAAAATATCAATGCCATGTAAAAATAAGATTCATGTCTCCCCAGACATTTTAGTCATAGCATACATTTGATCAAGACTTCTCTATACTCAGTATATAGTCTTACTGAGTGTTTTACAAATCCAGATGTTAGGATTAAGGAATTAGGGAAAAGTGATATGGTGCATTCCAGTGAAAACACTATGATAAAATGTTGTACTGACACCAAAGACCATTGGTAACATCTATTTTCATCAACATTAACTAAGAACTCTGGGACAGGGTCTGTTGTTAACTCAAACTTTAAACTTTAGTAATAGCAGAATGAGAGTTTTTTTAAGTTAAAAAGAAAATCATGTGATCAATATCACTAATTATCTGGGAAATGCAAATAAAAACCACAATGAGATATAATTTCACAACTATCAGAATGTTGGTATTAGTTACTAAGTTGTGTATCTTTGTGATCCCATGGACTGCAGCACACCAGGCTTTCCTGTCCTTCTCTACCTCCAGGAGTTTGCTCAAACTTATGTCCCTTAAGTCAATGATGCCACCCAACCGTCTCATCCTCTGTCGCCCCCTTCTCCTCTTGCCCTCAGTCTTTCCCAGCATCAGGGTCTTTTCCAATGAGTCGGCTCTTCATATAAGTTCAGTTCAGTTCAATCGCTCACCGACACCATGGACTGAGGCAGACCAGGCCTTCCCGTCCATCACTAACTCCCAGTTTATTCAAATTCATGTTCACAGAGTCAGAGATGCCATCCAACCATGCCATCCTCTAACGTTCCCACCCCTCCTGCCCTCAACCCTTCCCAGCATCAGGGTCCCCCAAGATGAGTCAGTTCTTTGCATCAGATGGCCAAAATACCGGAGCTTCAGCTTCAGCATCAGTCCTTCCAATGCATATTCAGGGTTTACTTCCTTAAGGATTGACTGGTATGATCTCCTTGCCAAGGGACTCTCAAGAGTCTTTCCAGCATCGCAGTTTGGAAGAATCAATTCTTTGGTGCTAAGCCTTCTTTATGATCCAACTCTCACATCCATACATGACTACTGGAAAAACCATAGCTTTGACATGGACCTTTGGTGACAAAGTGATGTCACTGCTTTTTAATATGCTGTCTAGGTTGGTCATAGCTTTTCTTCCAAGGAGCAAGTAACTTTAATTTCATGGCTGCAGTCACCATTCAAAATGATTTTGGAGCCCAAGAAAATAAAATCTGTCACTGTTTCTACTGTCTTCCCCATCTATTTGCCATGAAGTGATGGGACCAGATGCCATGATCTTAGTTTTTTGAATGTTGAGTTTTAAGCATGTTTTTTCACTCTACTTTTTCACCCTCATCAAGAGGCTCTTTAGTTCCTCTTTGCTTTAGGCCATTAGAGTGATATTGTCTACATATCTGAGGTCATTGATATTTCTCCCAGCAATGTTGATTCCAGCTTGTGATTTATCCAGCCTGGTGTTTCTCATGATGTACTGTGCATACATCTGTACCCTGTTAGAATGGCTATCCTCAAAAAAAGAAACAAAAAACAGAAATAACAATTGTTGGCAAGGGTGCAGAGAAAAGGGAACCCTCGTACACTGTTGGTGAGAATGTAAATTGGAAAAGCCACTATGGAAAACAGTATGGCAGTTTCTGAAAAAACTAAAAATAAAAGCACCATTTGACCCAGCAATTCCACTCCTGGATATATATATATCTCTGAAAAAAAAAAACCCACTAATTTGAACAGATACATGCCGCTCTGTGCTCACAGCAGCATTATTTACAATTGTCCAGATAGGAAGCAACTTCAGTGTCCATCGACTGATTCATGGCTAAGTAATATGTGATGCACACACACACACAATGGAATACTACTTAAACATAAAAAGTAGGACATTTTGCCATTTGCAGCAAGATGCATGGACTTGGAGGGTGTTATTCTGAAGGAGATCAGCCCTGGGATTTCTTTGGAAGGAATGATGCTAAAGCTGAAACTCTAGTACTTTGGCCACCTCATGTGAAGAGTTGACTCATTGGAAAAGACTCTGATGCTGGGAGGGATTGGGGGCATGAGAAAAAGGGGATGACAGAGGATGAGATGGCTGGATGGCATCACTGACTCGATGGCCGTGAGTCTGAGTGAACTCTGGGAGTTGGTGATAGACAGGGAGGCCTGGCGTGCTGCGATTCATGAGGTCGAAAAGAGTTGGACAGGACCGAGCGACTGAACTGAACTGAACTGATGCTAAGTGAAATAAGTCAGAGAAAGACAAGTACTTTATGAAATCACTTATGTGTGCATGCATGCTCAGTTGCTCATTCATATCTGACTCTGCAACCCCATGGACTGTAGCCCACCAGGCTCCTCTGTCCATGGAACTTTCCAGGCAAGAATACTGGAGTGGGTGGCCATTTTCTTCTCCAGTGTGTCTTCCTGACCCAAGGATCAAACCCACATCTCCTGTGTCTCCTGCATTGGCAGGCGGATTCTTTACCACTGAGCCCCCTGGGAAGCCTGATGTCACTTATATGTGTAATCCCCAAAAAAAAAACAAAACACAACAACAACAACAACAACCACAAATAGAGAATAAAGCAAAAAAGAAATAGATTCACAGATATAGAGAACAAACTAATAGTTCCCAGTAGAAAGAAGGAAGTGGAGAAAGGCAATATAGGGGTAGGGGGTTAAGAAGTACAAACTATGGTGTATAAAATAAGCTATAAAAATATTATACAACACAGGGAATATAGCCAATATTTCATAGTAACTATAAGTGGAATATAATCTTTAAACTGTGAATCAATATATCGTACACCTGTAACTTATATAATATTGTATATCAACTGCACTTCAGTTAGCAGAACCCAGAATTATAAAACCTTAATTAAAGGCAGTGCAAGTGTGATCCTCAACTGCCTTAAAAAATGCAGCCAGTTATTCTGGGTAGGTTCAGTTCAGTCGCTCAGTCGTGTCTGACTCTTTGCGACCCCATGAACCACAGCACACCAGGCCTCCCTGTCCATCACCAACTCCTGGAGTCCACACAAACCTATGTCCATTGAGTCGGTGATGCCATCCAGCCATCTCATCCTCTGTCGTCCCCTTCTCCTGTCCCCAATCCCTCTCAGCCTCAGGGTCTTTTCCAGTGAGTCAACTCTTTACATCAGGTGGCCAAAGTACTGGAGCTTCAGCTTCAATATCAGTCCTTCCAATGAACACCCAGGACTGATCTCCTTTAGGATGGACTGGTTGGATCTCCTTGCAGTCCAAGGGACTCTCAAGAGTCTTCTCCAACACCACAGTTCAAAAGCATCAATTCTTTGGCGCTCAGCTTTCTTCACAGTCCAACTCTCACATCCATACATGACCACTGGAAAAACCATAGTACTTTCCTTTAATCTAACAAGTGAGGTTCTATACCTCTTCCTGTGCAGAGCAGCAAGCATTGATATTTTCTGAGCTGGAGGTCTGATAAAATGGAGAACTCACTAGCAATTCCTAAGCTAAGTCTTCACAGCTTGATTCCACTGCTTCAGAATGTCCAGACCACATCAGCTGAAGTGTCTGTTAGAAATGCCAGTACTTAAGTCCCATCCTAGACTTGCTAAATTAGAATCTTTGGAGGAAGGACTGAGAGCACTGCCTTTTTAACAAGGCCTCCCACCATCTCAAGTGATCATTAGGCACTCCAGATTTTAGGAAAACCCAATTTCCAACATAAGCCCAAGCATTTTAAATTGTCAAATAAAATAAATTTTCTTTTCTCTTTAACAATACTGGGGAAATGGAAAGTTCCAGCTGAGTTTCCCAAAAGAATTTAATTTCAGTTTACCCCCAGAAGTTTCAGTGTTTTAAACATTTTAATGAAAATCCTTCTAAACTGTGTTATATAATGCACCATCGTCTCAAACAGAATATATTATACACATTAGGCAGCGTTATGGATGACTCAGAATCATTATTACAAATATCCATTATTATAAGAATAGCTTAAAAAGTTATGAAGTCTATAAAACTGTCTGATCCTGCCCTAAACTCTACAGCCAGCTGTATTTTTATGATACTACACTTACTTTTTTGTGCTTTGTTTTTTATTTTTTTCAGTTTTCTTCCTTGCTGGTAGGTAACTTTTATTAATGGTACCGTTACTTTTTTTACTTTCCACATCACTCTCTAATAAGCTCTGGGAAAGCATGAGGAATTCTAGATGAGTAAAGTTCTCGTGTGGGTGTAAAGATCTGCGGGAATGCTTTCAGGTGTCATAAAAAGCTCCACCTCAGACTGACTTAAACAATAGGGGAATTCATTATCTCACATAACAAGAATCTTTGTTTTTGCATAGTCCAAATCAAATTGTATATACAAGTTTTACTCTGCTTTTTTTCACTTATTATATCACACCATTTCCTATCAGGGTCTGGTATATATGTGTTGAGCTTTCTGTGGTAAAATGCATATGTTAAACATCATTTTAACTACTTCTAAATGTACAATTCAGTGATATTAGATACCTGCACAGTGTTGTACAACCATCATCACTAACCATTTCCAGAGCTTTTCATCATCCCAAACTGAAACTACTCACGAAATGATAACCTCCCACTCCTTTCTCCCCAGACACTGGTAACCATCATTCTGCCTTCTGTCTCTGTGAATCTGACCATTCTAGGTACTTCGTACATGTGGAACCACATAATATTTGTCCTTTTAGGTCTGGCTTATTTCACTTAGCATAATGTTTTCAAAATTCATTCACAATATCAATTCAGTTCAGTTCAGTCACTCAGTCGTGTCTGACTCTTTGCGACCCCATGAATTGCAGCACGCTAGGCCTTCCTGTCCATCACCAACTCCCAGTGTCCACCCAAACCCATGTCTATTGAGTCGGTGATGCCATCCAACCATCTCATCCTCTGTCGTCCCCTTCTCCTCCAGCCCTCATTCTTTCCCAGCATCAGGGTCTTTTCCAATGAGTCAGCTCTTTGCATCAGGTGGCCAAAGTATTTGAGTTTCAGCTTCAGCATCAGTCCTTCCAATGCATACCCAGGACTGATCTCCTTTAGGATGGACTGGTTGGATCTCCTTGCAGTCCAAGGGACTCTCAAGAGTTTTCTCCAACACCACAGTTCAAAAGCATCAATTGTTCTGCGCTCAGCTTTCTTTATAGTCCAACTCTCACATCCATACATGACTACTGGAAAAACCATAGCCTTAACTAGATGGACTTTTGTTGGCAAAGTAATTCCTAATATAGCAGTACCAAATTTCCTTTTTAAAGCTAAATAATATTTAATTGGTATATATACCATATTTTGTTTATTCCTTCATCTGTTGATGGAGACTTGGATTGCTTCTACCTTTTGGCTATTGTGTATATCTCATTTTCTTTTTAAATTTCATTCTAAAATAAATTATACCTGGTTAGGTCCATTGACAGTATATAAGTAATTTTTTTCACAGCTTAGTTGCCATAATATTTTAACACTTTGTTCATTAATAGAAGAAAAATGTCTTAGCATTGTTTTAATTGATATTTCTCCATTTGTTGGTCAAGTAGAGCATTTTCAATTGTTTATATTTCCACTTTTGTGAAATGTCTGTTCATGTTTTTCACACACACACACACACACACACATATATATATATATGAATCTTAAGATTTTTCTAACTGGTAGAGTTTTTTAAACTTAAAAATATTTCCCCAATGTAAAATTTACTGTATATATCTTCTCAGTTTATTTTAGCCTTTCCATTTTGTTTAGGCTTGTTTTTGATACTGAAAATATTTTTTATTGTAGTCAAATTAATCATTTAGTACATTTGTAAATTATATAATTTTTTAAGCTTAGAGAAGTTTTCCCCAAGAGCATATTTCTTCACTGATTTTCTTCATTCAACATTTTATCCATCTGGAGTTAGATATATGATGTAAGATGATCTAAGCCATTTTTGCGGACACTTTTTATGGCCACTCTTACTTGTCTTTCTGCTACATTAGCTGCTAATCACTCTTTCTGAAACTATGTCTACAATTTGCTGCTCACCGTTCTCCTGGTTCTTCCACATTCTTGCTCTTGGTTTTCAGGCTCTTTCCCTGTACCTTTTGCCTACCTGCTTCTAGGACTGATTTCAATCATTTGTTCTTTTCATGCTGTACATGCTCTCTGAGTAATTAGCCCCTTGGATCCATACGTCAATGATACCCTCTCCAAGTTTTTTAAAATCTTTGGCAGAAACTGTTGCCCAGATCTGTAAGTTCAATCATTAAATCATTTAATTTTCACCAAATATTACTTGAACATTTACTCTACCAGGCACTTTTTTAGGCTCAGGAGATAAAATGTCTACTCTTGTGGAACTTACAAGGGAGAGATTGACAATATTCTAAGTATATACAATATACAGTATTTAAGGGCTATAGAGAACTGATGCAGGCAAGGAAGTTCAAAAGTGCCCGTGGGTGGATGTGAGGGTTGCAATTTTAAACTGAGTGGTCCCAGAAGGCTTGGCTGAGAAGGGGACATACATGCAAGGAGCTGAAGGAGACAGATGAGGGAACTGCCATTGAGGACATTTGTTAGAAGAACATTCCAGGCAGAAGGAAAAGCAAATGCAAAAGCCTGAAGCATGTTGTACTTAGTTTGTTCCAGAAGGAATGAGGGAACTGAAAGGCTTATGCAGATTGAATCTGAAGGAAGGCAAAAGGAAATGAGGGCAGAGATGCAATTGAGGCCAAATCACGCCGGGACCTGTCAGTCATTTATTGTCTTTACTCGCAGCAAAATTGTCTGAGAGTTTTAAGGAGAAAAATAACATGATCTCTGGCAGATGTGTCAAGAATAGAATTTAGGAGNTGAAGGAAGGCAAAAGGAAATGAGGGCAGAGATGCAATTGAGGCCAAATCACGCCGGGACCTGTCAGTCATTTATTGTCTTTACTCGCAGCAAAATTGTCTGAGAGTTTTAAGGAGAAAAATAACATGATCTCTGGCAGATGTGTCAAGAATAGAATTTAGGAGAGCATTGGCAAAGCAAGGAAGCCAGTTAAGAGTTAGTGGCAATAATCCAGGCGAGAGGTGATGATTGCTTGGACCAGAGTGGTAACTGTAGAGGCGATGAGAAATTGGCAGGGTCAACAGGATTTACTGAGTGCTTAAATGTGGGAGTGTGAGGAAGGATCTCAGTTACTGACTGTGCTACGGACTAGAGAGAAGCAGGATTGGGGAGAATGTTAGGAGCATGGGTTTTGAATATGTGGACTGGAGATGCTAATTAGCGATCCAAGTGGAGATGTCAGTATGAGTCTGGAGTTCACAAGACAGCTCTGAGCTGGAGAAACTTGGGATTCATTAAAATATGATGGCATTTAAAGCAACGAGACTAGATGAAATTATTAAAGAATGAATATAGCTAGAGAAGCGTTCTATGCACTGATCTCCAAGCACTCTGTATATGTATAAAATCACAATTTTCACAAAACAGAGGAATAAAAACTGAAAGGAAACAGCAAGCTGTTATATAGGTTTAAGTTTCTATATGATTATTGAAATTTCACAGCACATTTTGCTTTGAGCTTCCTGGCAGCCAAGGAATAACACTGCTCATCAAATTCTCAGAAGTCTTATTGCCATTATTACTTGTTTTACTTTGCAATGATAAGCCACTAGCTTTTCTAAAGATCTTCTCCCACCCATTTCTGCTCCAGTGGGTATACATGACTGTAGTTTTCATTGCTTAAAACTTTTCGATTTAGATCTTTCCATTTAAAATGTGGTATTCCAAGTTGCTCAGTATTAAAATATACGTGTGTGTGCGTGTGCGCATGTGCATCGTGGATCTGAGGCATCATGATGTCAAGATCTATTATTCAGTTATTTACATGCTAATGTTGAGTGAAATGGTTCTCCCAAAAGTGCATATTTACTCTTCTATAAGGAAGTTTTTACTTAGCTGCAAGTACTTCCGTTTGCAGTACTTCATTCAGCAAGTCTTCTTTCTTTTCGTCTTGTTACCCTTAGATGGTAAGGTAACAGCTTCTTGATCTTCAAAATCATCTCAGTTGTTGTCTCCTGTAGGACAGTTGTCCCTCTGTTGAATTTTTTTAGTGCCCTAATTGGACTGTGGTTATACAGCATTCTCTTCTTACACCTATTACTACATTTTTACCCGTGTTATCATTTTTTACTATAAATCTTTATTCATATGTCTCCATCATTAGATAGGAAGTTTCTTTGTAGCAGGCAGTCTCTTTTTAACCTCTGATACTCAGCTAGGATCACAGTGACTGGCATTAGTAATCAGGTAATACAAATATGGTGACAAAATTAAGGCCCTTTGCAAATGAAAGACCTTAATGACTGCACAGAAAAATTAAAGTTCTCTTGTTGTTGGGTGGGCTTCTAAATCATTTTCCACGTTTCACAATAACCTAACACACTTATAGCTGCAACTATATAGTTGCAACCACTTATAGCTGGTTCTAAAGGAGAGTGCCATTTTCATTATTTTTAAAGCCAGCTCATGTCTGGTACTATGCTAATTGTTGTCTGTTGTTTAGTTGTGTCTGAATCTTTGCGACCTCATGACTGCAGCTGCCAGTTTCCTCTGTCCCTGGGATTCTCTAGGCAAAAATGCTGGAGTGGGTTGCCATTTCCTTCTCCAGGGGATCTTCCCAACCCAGGGATTGAACCTGTGTCTCCTGCNTGTTGTTTAGTTGTGTCTGAATCTTTGCGACCTCATGACTGCAGCTGCCAGTTTCCTCTGTCCCTGGGATTCTCTAGGCAAAAATGCTGGAGTGGGTTGCCATTTCCTTCTCCAGGGGATCTTCCCAACCCAGGGATTGAACCTGTGTCTCCTGCATTGGCAGGAGGATTCTTGGCCACTGAGCCACCCAGGAAACCTGGACTGTGTTAATAGTACAGGTGTGTGTGTATGTGTGTGTTTAAGGGTTGTACTTAAGTCAGTATTGTTTGCCAACCTGTATTTTCTGTTACCCAACAATGTTTGATAGCCTACTATATGCCAGTTACTGTATCAGATACTGGACTTATTTAAACTTCAAGATAGTATTAAACCTAGGTTTATTATTTTCACAGTCACTGCATTGGGTTGAACTGAGTCCTCCTCCTAGTCCACATGGTGAAGTCCTAATGCCCAGTACCTCAGAATGTGACGTTATTTGGAGATAAGTCTTTACAGAGGTCATCAGGTTAAAGTGAGGTTACTGGATGGGCTCCAATCCAGTATAACTGGTGTCCTTATAAAAGGGGGATATTTGGAGAGAGACATGCACGGACAGAAGGCAACATGAAGAGACATGCGGAGAAAATGTCCATCCACAAGTCAAGGAGAGAGGACTGGCCGGATCTTTCTCTCACAGTCCTCAAAATGAACCAAGCCTACCGACGCCTTGGTTTTGGACTTCTAGAACTCTGCGAATTCTTTCCCAGAACTCATATTTCTGGTTTTTAAGCCAGTGTGTGGTACTTTGTTATGGTAGCCCAAATAAACAAATACAGAAATGTATTTATTTTCTCAATGACAATCAAAGTAGACCGATTCCAGGACTGATTAGTTTCAAAGACTTTTTCTTTTATTGTGAAATATACTCCTTGGCATTTCAAACT
Source organism: Oreotragus oreotragus (assembly GCA_006410675.1). Lineage (NCBI taxonomy): Eukaryota > Metazoa > Chordata > Mammalia > Artiodactyla > Bovidae > Oreotragus > Oreotragus oreotragus. Next base: position 93,698 of record SJYX01019403.1, on the reverse strand, counting down.
TTGGGTGAGCGGTGCAAGAATATAAACCTCATCTGCTGAATTTTCTTTAATAAGCTCACTTTGGACCATTTGGCCATTAATTTAATAAAGTCTTTGCAGTTATTTAGTACTTATTTCATACAGCTTATAAGGGCAGTACAGTCTATGAATAAGTTCCTTGCTGCGATAAGTAATTTTTTCTTTGATTTGTACCTGTTTAATGCACATACACAAAAAAACCAGGATGGATGTATTTTGGTCAAGTGTGTGTGGATAGTCTCATGGTTTTACAGTCAACCTATGTGCTGATGACCACCAAAGGTAGATCTCTGAACTCCAGGCCTGTATATCCAACTACTCTTTGGTGTTTCTATTGAGATACCTAGTAGCATCTCAAATTGAACCAATCAAAAACTGAGCTCCTTCTTTTCCATCACACACCACCTGATCTTCAAATAGTCCTCACCATCTTGGTTGATGACAACTCTACTCTTCTCATCGCTTAAGGCAGAAATGTCAGTGTTATCTTTGACTTTGTTGTCACACATTATTTTCAGTTGGTTCAATAATGCCAGCTGATTCTACTTTCAAAATGTACCAAGAATTTCACCATCGTTACCACCACATCTGCGTCTGTTCTGGCCCAAACTACCATCACCTCTTGTCTGGGTTGTAGGAGGAGACGCCAAACTATTGTTCCTGCTCTTGCCATGAAGCAACTGGCGTGATCCTATAAACACGTATGTTGGATCTCATCATGCTATTCAACACCTTCCACTCGTTTCTGAACTCATTCACAGGGAAAAGCTAAAATTCTTACTATGACCTGAGAGACCCTGCATTTTCTAGCTCCTGTTTCTTCTCTCACATCTTCTACTATTCTCTCCCTACGTCTACTCTACCACATTTGTGTGTGCATGCGTGCATGCTCAGCCATGTCCAATTTTTTGCAATTCTATGGACTGTAGCCTGCCAGACTCATCAGTTCAGTTCAGTTCAGTCGCTCAGTCGTGTCCGACTCTTTGCGACCCCATGAATCGCAGCACGCCAGGCCTCCCTGTCCATCACCATCTCCCGGAGTTCACTCAGACTCACTTCCATCGAGTCTGTGATGCCATCCAGCCATCTCATCCTTGGTCGTCCCCTTCTCCTCCTGCCCCCAATCCCTCCCAGCATCAGAGTCTTTTCCAGTGAGTCAACTCTTCACATGAGGTGGCCAAAGTACTAGACTTTCAGCTTTAGCATCATTCCTTCCAAAGACATCCCAGGGCTGATCTCCTTCACAATGGACTGGTTGGATCTCCTTGCAGTCCAAGGGACTCTCAAGAGTCTTCTCCAACACCACAGTTCAAAAGCATCAATTCTTCGGTGCTCAGCCTTCTTCACAGTCCAACTCTCACATCCATACATGACCACAGGAAAAACCATAGCCTTGACTAGGCGGACCTTAGTCGGCAAAGTAATGTCTCTGCTTTTGAA
>SJYX01019403.1:31933-78492 GCA_006410675.1 Oreotragus oreotragus | reverse complement strand
TTTTTTTTTTTTTTTTTTGAAGCTGCTAGAAGTAGTCAGCAGCAGCAATGCGGTATGGAGTCCGCCTCTGGTGCTGCTTTTGCAAGGGCAGCTGGCAGCGAGTCTCACCGGTTCAAAGCCCCGCTGAGCAAAATGTCCCAGGGGACACTGCTAGAGCGGATTCTTTGAGAGCCATAATACCTAGTGGTATTAGTGGTTCCTTGTTAGTATGGCAAACCTCTAGTTTAATGTGGATTTCTTTTCTTTTTTTTTTCTTTTTGAGGAGTGGGAGGGAGACCCTTTTAAAGGATGAATAGATAGTATTTGCTGGTGGGATCAACACGGTGCAAAGGGTGCAGAAAGCTCAGCAGCTAACCAGCAAGATACCGAAAATTTACCAGTGCAGGATATTTGGTGCTTGTATTTGAGCAGCATAGTCCTTACAGACTGCAATAGCACCTTTTAAATATATGGAACGTTCTTGAAATTTGCGAACATGTATGGTAAGGTGAGGTAGAAAATTAAATCCTTTAAAGCTTTCCGTTTTCGTGTGCTACTGATAGGTTGTGGTTTAAGTAATGATGTAAGGATCGTGAAATGCTTTCTTTTGGAAAAGTAATGGCGTTAAAGTGAGTTTTTTTTTTTTTAACTTTATTTTTAAAAGTAATTTGTAGGTTTTGTATATAATTGCAGGACTAAAAAGGACACGGTCATGTGTAACAGTATGACCCATCATTAATTTAACCAAAGAGATAGTCGAACAGGTGTTTGAAAGTTAACTAACAGCTGCTGTGAGTGGTGCTCAGGAGGTAGAGTTCAGAGTGAAGCAGCTATTCTCTGGGTTCTGTGACAGGATGTTTACTGTTCTAGAGAGGAGGGTGTTGGTAAACTTTCCAAGCTTTTTGGAAGTTTTATGAAACATAATGATCGGAATATTTAACTTGCTTTACCCTAAAACTTATCAGTCCCTTTAAATGGAACTTGAAACATCAAATCTCCATGATTTGATAAAAAGATTACAGAATGGTCAGTATTAGGAATGTGATAGAGTTTGAGTGAGAGAATAGGTTGGATACTTTTATGCTTGAATAGTCTTATAATAATCATTAAGAAGGTAGCAAGATAAAACTAGAATGTGGGGTTTTAATGCCTCATGCAGGAAGGGAGGGGGTGAAACTCCTTGGGTTTCTAGAAGGAATAGGAGTGTAACTCAGTTTCTTGAGTAGAAAAGTTTGGTTAATAAATAGTTGACTACTGTTTTATCAATATGTAGTTGGTAGAAGGGCACATGATTCAGAAAATTTAGAATTAACCGCTAACGTTCTGTGTCATGTAGATTACATCAGGAAAATTACTTAAGCTGGGATTTTATTTTAATAAGCAGTTAATAATCCTTTTGAAGACTTAAGTTCCTTTGAGTTATTTATGGCATTGTGAAAAAGGCAAGGTGATTTGTATTGGATGAAAAGTATGCTATATCACACAAAATGAGTTTGAGTGGTAGTGCTTTAAAGTAAGTTTACTAAAATATTAACCCTGAAATTTGTTTTTAATATTCTTTCCCTTTGTTAGAATTTCTGTTTAAACTTTAAGATAATCAAAATACACAATGCACAAGTTGTCATTTTAATAAGTATGTAAATACAGTCAACAGAACTGGTAGCAAACTCCACAAGAAGGCTAGAGAATATTGAAAATTTCATTGATTTATATGGTCTGTATGGGGCTCCTTCCTATTCTTCTGATTGTATGAATAGTGCTGTCTTTTATGGTTTCCGTTTGTAAATGTTGTGCTAAACTCAGAACATAATTATTCCTATTGTACACTTCAGGAAGTAGAACCATAGACTGAACCCCCCCAAAAAATAACAGCATTATCATAATCTAGTCAGTGTTAATGGTAGAAATGGAGTAGAGAGTTTCAGTAATAAAACTAAGTTTTATGTGACTTTTGAAAAGTGGAAAATTCTTGTAAGAATTTGGAGACAGTTGTTCTTTCTGACTCTGTATTAATGATGTCATTTAACCATGAATTCTTAGTAGATCTGAAAATGACAATCAGAGTCACTATCTTCTTTTCCAGAAAATGGCAACCCACTCCAGTATTCTTGCCTGGAGAATCCCAGGGATGGGGGAGCCTGGTGGGCTGCCGTCTATGGGGTCACACAGAATCGGACGCGACTGAAGTGACTTAGCAGCAGCAGCATCTTTTCCTCTTCAGATTAGTATTTTAAATACTTAGCTTTAGCGACACCATGAGTTTTTCTCTTACTAATAAAATCTAGAGAGCATTCTCTTCCACTGAAGTTTTCCTCTCAAGAGTTTTACTGTAGAGATTTAGTGTATTTTAAGAATAAATTGCCTTTCAATCATCTATTGCATGCTTAGTTTGAGCAAGCAGGTGTTCTTTTAAAGAGACTGTGTGTGCATTTGTGCTCAGTTGCTTCAGTGGTGTCTGACTCTTTGCAACCCTGTAGACTGTAGCCCACCAGGCTCTGCTGTCCATGGAATTTTCCAAGCAGAAGTAATGGAATGGGTTGCCATTTTCTCCTCCAGAGGATCTTCCCGACCTAGGTATCGAACCCCCATCTCCTGCTTTGCAGGCGGATTCTTTACTGCTGAGCCACTGGGGAAGCCCTTGAAAAAGAGAGAGATTATGTCAAATCATCAGGATAAACAGACCCATTGTTGTAAGAATATTGATTTATATTTTCTTTTCTTTTTTTATATTACTGTTTTAGGATTTAGTGTGCACAAATTTTTGATAAGATGAAACCATTAAATGTTTACAATGCTTTGTAGTAAGGGTTTAAGTTATATATGTGTATATGTATAAGATTTTAATAATAATTTTAACTTAATTGGATATATATTTAGGGTTCTTTGAAAGCGATTTTGAAGTTTAAAGCAAGCTAGGGATGCACTTGTTGATTATAATCTAAAGCAGTGCTTGAATAATTTAAAACGTCATGTTTTTTTCTCTTTTGCCTAACAGATTCACAGTCAATGACTTGATCCCAATCAAGTCTGAGTGATTGATCTCATCCTGAGAAACAGATATGGTCCCTGAGAAACAGTTTATGAAAGGGCGTTGACAGAGGGAATATGCATATATATATATACACACACACATGTGTGTATGTTTTTGTGTGCCTAATGTACATAAACATATTGCATGTATATAGAACACAATTATTCTGGCAAAATATGCAGAACAATTGAAATTAGAAGATTTTCAGAGTCTTTTAAAACAAATTTTATCTTAAAAAAATTTGCTTCTATCATTCTTTTATGAATTAATGTAACCCTTTTTAGTGTTTATATAAAGGTTTTAACTGTAATACTTTTCATTAGTTTGGCATATTAGTAAAAATATAAAATTCATATATTTAAACATGTCTTTTGGAAATATTAACATTTCATTGAAAATTTATTCTTTTTTGAAAGTATAATACCATTTAGAAGAGCCACTACTACTTTCTAATGTTAAACATATTTGTGTTGTAGGGCTTCCACTTAGATGAAAATATCTCACATGAGCATGATTGTCTTTGGGAAAACATTAAACTTCACTTTTTTCACCTTGCCTCCCTAACATTTACCCAGCAAATGCTGTCACTTTTTTGAAAATTAGCAGTTGGCTTGAGTGTAGTGTGTGTATATATATATATATATATTACTCTGAGTAATATTTTGTGAATTTACACGTGTCAGTGGTTTCATCGGGGAAGGCAATGGCACCCCACCCTGGTACTCTTGCCTGGAAAATCCAATGGACGGAATGGCCTGGTGGGCTGCAGTCCATGGGGTCGCTAACAGTCGGACAGACTGAGCGACTTCACTTTCACTTTTCTCTTTCATGCATTGGAGAAGGAAATGGCAACCCACTCCAGTGTTCTTGCCTGGAGAATCCCAGGGATGGGGGAGCCTGGTGGGCTGCCATCTGTGGGGTCACACAGAGTCGGACGCGACTGAAGTGACTTAGCAGCAGCAGCAGCAGCAGCAGTGGTTTCATTGTGACAGTAGTTAAATTCATAGTGTAGCTCACATAGTAATAGAAAATGTTTTTACTCCTTTCGTGAAGGTACTCTTTCTGGATTTAGCTTAGGATTTCATGAAACCACCTTTTGACGGCTAGCTCTTCTGCTGTATCCTTTTTTGCCTTTCCCATAGTTAACATTCACCAATCCCTTTCTTTACTAGTCTTTGGCCATAGCTCTAGGTTGTTTTTTTCTTTTTCCTGATTGCAGAATTAAAGAATATACTCATATCCCTTTGATCTAGTGTATTCTGACCATTTAAGAATTGGTAGTAATATCATTGGTCTGGAAACACTGCATCCCTTGGTGCTCTTTGAGAATACTGTGGCAGAACTGATTGGTCTCTGTTGGGAATCCCCTGGCACAGGAAAAACTCAGAGGGCCAGCTGGAATAGTTCAGGATTTAGCTTAATTTTAACAGGAGGAGGATCCACACAGAAATTGTTTGATTTGCTAAAGGCTTGCTTTGTGACTGGATACATGCTAATAGTTTTAGATTAATTAAGACTTTTGAGTAACTGTATCACTCATTTTAGATATTGCCCTGCTCATTGATAATAATGCAGCATGGAACACTTTATTTGTGTATATGGTAGCTAAAGTATAAACTCATTAAGCTAATGTTAAAATTAACAACTAATAATATGATTAGCTGACTAGCAAGCCATTTTTGCTTTTTGTCAGAATTTGGACCTTACCTGATTAAGACCTACCTAGGAAATTACTTCTGAATTGATCAGGTTTCATCAACCAAGCAATTATCAAGCCTACGCAGAATACCACATAGTGGCTAAGTCGTGTCCAACTCTTTTGCAGCTCCATGGACTAGCCCTCCAGGCTTCTCTATTAATGGCATTTTTCAGGCAAGAATACTGGAGTGGATTGCTATTTCTTTCTCCAGGGAATCTTCCAGACCCAGGAATTGAACCTGCGTCTCCTGCATTGGCAGGTGGATTCTTTACCACTGAGCCACCAGGGAAGCCCACCACGTAATAGGAATGGAAAAAAATAGAAAAGGGAGTAAGACGTGGGTTTGCCCATTGGGAATAATACTATTATTTGGTGGTCAGTATTTTGCTAAGTGCTTTATGTAAATCACTGTTTTTGATTGAGAAATTAATTGTTAGATAATTGCTTTCTTCAAATAAAAGATGAGAAAATTGAAGCAGGATAATCTTAAGTAAGTAACTTGTCCAAGATCACAGTAAGTAGCAGAGTTAGACATCGATGTGGGTTTCTCTGACTCCAGATCTTTGTTTCTTAACTGGTATGTTATATGCATCATTATATACTCAAGTAGACATAATAATAGACTGTGATTAACTGTAACAGACTTCAAAATGTTGGAGAAAGTAAGGCTACTGGAAACTGTGCCTTGGAATAGGGTTGGATTTGAGCTTGACCTTGATGTATTATAGATAGGACTTCTTGTGGAGATGAGTGAAAAGGCTTTCAAGAGGGAGATGTATACAGGGATAACTAATAAGTGAAATAGTTTTCTTTAATGTTTAAGCATGACTCAGACAGTAAATAATCTGCCTGTGATGCCGGAGACCCAGTCCTGGGTGGGGAAGATCCCCTGGAGGAGGAAATGGCAACCTATCCCATTATGCTTGCCTGAAAAATCCCATGGACAGAGGAGCCTGGTGGGCTACAGTCCATGGGATTGCAGAGTCAGATGCGAATGAGTGACTAATACTGATAAGGTGTGTGTAGAATAGTAAAAATGCAGGGAGAAAGAAGGTTTGCCAAATTATCAAGAACAATATTCCCTGATGTCAGGACTTCCCTGATAACTCAGTTGGTAAAGAATCCCCTTGCAATGCAAGAGACACCAGTCTGATTCCTGGGTCGGGAAGATCCACTGGAGAAGGAAAAGGCTACCCATTCCAGTGTTCTTAGGCTTCCCTTGTGGCTCAGCTGGTAAAAAACCCACCTGCAATGTAGGAGACTGGGTTTGATCCCTGGGTTGGGAAGATCTCCTGGAGAACAGAAAGGCTACCCACTCCAGTATTCCGGCCTGGAGAATTCCATGGACTGTATAGTCCATGGGGTCACAAAGAGTTGGACATGACTGAGCAACTTTCACTTAATATTTTCTCGTTTATTCCCTGGCTATTGAAATGTCAAGACATCTAAAACTGGGGTATGCAGCCATATACTGGGTAGTATGGAAAGCCACAGGGAAGTTTTGATACATTTTCTTGGTATATTCATTTTACTAATATTTTGAAAACAAACATTAAATATTTAATAGTAACTTAAAATATTTAACAATACTAAACGTGTAGGTTGTGGAAAAAATAGGTTTATTATAAATTTTGAAGTTGAACAAAAGGCTTAAAAATGTATCTTGAACTTTCAGAATGTTTTGTTCATGAACTGAGTTCTAAATCTATCATCCTGTCAGGGTTGAAAAGCCCTGTGGTTTTTAAACATGGGAGTGACATGACCTCAGTGTTTGAAAAGCTAAGTATGGGTGGATGGAAGTGGGGAGATAAGAGAGATAAATAAAGAGGCCAATTAGTAAGCTATATAGAAGTGGATGTTTTGAGAGTTTAAATGATGCAGTGGCTATGAAAATGTTTAAAGGAAATTTTGTAAAATTTAATGTTAGATTAGAAAGGAATCTATTTATAGGAGGTCTGAGAAATAAAAGTTACCTTTAATCTTTAAACTCCTAGAGCTTCTAGAATGATTTATTTATTTATTTATTTTTTAAGAATGATTTAAATTGGTACAAGTCCTTGAAAGTTAGGAAGAAACACTTGGTTGTAGAGGGGCTTCTTTATTTCAAACATGCTTTTTTAATATAACATAACATTATTTTTGTATGTGATTGGACTTAAGTGTTGATTTCCTAAGTTTTTACATGAAATTTTTTAGTATTCTGTATTTAGAAATGAATATCTATTTAACAAAGGATAACTTTATAGATTGAACTAACATTACAATGCTTCAGAGTTGAACCTCCCCCCTACCCTTCTTTGAATGAATAACAGTGCCTCAGAGTGCTGACAAATTGTTTCAAAATTAATTTTTGAGTTTCATTGTGTGAATTACACATTTGATCACATGCCAAATCTAAATGATTTTTTTTCCATATTCTTCCAGATCTTTATATTAGTAGGTATTAGATATGCAATCCTTCTTGACACTTGCTAATCCTTCCTTCAGCAACTATTCTTGACTGGTTTCACTGTTGCAGATTTGAGGGTAGTTCTCTCCTAAGCCTGAATGCCCAGTCCTGTGTTCCTCTGGTCTAGCTGAACATTTCCTCCTCAGAGAACTTCATTACTAGGAAAGTTCTAAATTGGGGGTGGGGAACTCCAAGCCAATGATTGATTTGACTTTTGACTTTATTTCATTTGGCCCTTGAGGTGATACTGCACAGTTATCATAGTTGCGGTCCTGGGAGTAATTTCCTTTTCTGCTAGGCTTCATCAGCCATCTGGTCTGAAATGAAACAACTTTTAGGATTAAGGCTAAGATTAATTGTAGAACAGTGCCTTTTCAGTGTTTTCTTAAGATAGTGGCAACTTCCCCACCCCAGGACCAGGGAGAGTATGACAAAGAGAGTTTACTGGGACTGATTCATTTCAAAGCTGATTGCCTGTATCTGTCCCAGTATTTCTTTCTAATGAATTTGTGTTTTTGTGTGCTTCTGGATCTTAGCTTCTGTAATTTGCAATTTACTTTTTTCCTCTAGTCATTTTCACTTTCTGTACCTCTCTTTGATTTTCCTAAATGTGACATTATATGGAACTGAAAATGTTGAAGATATTTTACAGAATTAAATAAAATTAAAATTTAAAACTATTTGAATTGAATATCTTGTTTAATTAAAAAATACTGAGAAACGTCATCACAAACCCCCACATTAATGAAGATGATTTATAATTGTTTTTTAAGTGATTCTCAATAATTGAAAAAGGTTTTTAAATCCTGATTTGATTTTTTGCTATTCACAATGTACATGTTATTGCACTCATGTTTTCTTTACACTGTTTTTCTTTCCTTTCAAAAATATATGATGTTGAGTAATAGATAATCTTAGTTCCCCTCCTTTTTTATTCCCATTCTCCAGCAATAAATCTTTTAACTTTTCCATTCGTGACAAATACATTATTTTCCCTGTGTTTTCCTGCTCTCTGTCATCTTCAGCTGTTTCTACTTTGTCACACAACTTCAGACAATATTAATCCTTGATGTTTTTTCCTTCTGTGTTTCTGGGTCCAAATTAAAAAAAGAAAACAACAAAAACTACTCCAAATCTTTGTCCGGCTGTGGTATAGGTATCCTTTGCTGTTTCTTGACAGCTGTGAATGTAGGATCCTAGATCCCTCATTAATGAAGATGATTTATAATTGTTTTTTAAGTGATTCTCAATAATTGAAAAAGGTTTTTAAATCCTGATTTGATTTTTCTTGCTATTCACAATGTACATGTTATTGCACTCATGTTTTCTTTACACTGTTTTTCTTTCCTTTCAAAAATATATGATGTTGAGTAATAGATAATCTTAGTTCCCCTCCTTTTTTATTCCCATTCTCCAGCAATAAATCTTTTAACTTTTCCATTCGTGACAAATACATTATTTTCCCTGTGTTTTCCTGCTCTCTGTCATCTTCAGCTGTTTCTACTTTGTCACACAACTTCAGACAATATTAATCCTTGATGTTTTTTCCTTCTGTGTTTCTGGGTCCAAATTAAAAAAAGAAAACAACAAAAACTACTCCAAATCTTTGTCCGGCTGTGGTATAGGTATCCTTTGCTGTTTCTTGACAGCTGTGAATGTAGGATCCTAGATCCCTGACGAGCGACGGTACCCTCGTGCCTTGGAAGCAAGGGAACTCCCCTCCTTTGCTGTTTTTTGAACTTGCTTTTTAAAATATACCTTGTGCTATGCATCCAGTGTTTGGTTCTGCTGCTGCTGCTAAGTCACTTCAGTCGTGTCCAACTCTGTGTGACCCCATAGACGGCAGCCCACCAGGCTCCCCCATCCCTGGGATTCTCCAGGCAAGAATACTGGAGTCGGTTGCCATTTCCTTCTCCAATGCATGAAAGAGAAAAGTGAAAGCGAAGTCGCTCAGTCTGTCCGACTGTTAGCGACCCCATGGACTGCAGCCCACCAGGCTACTCCGTCCATTGGATTTCCAGGCAAGAGTACTGGGGTGGGGTGCCATTGCCTTCCCCGGTGTTTGGTTCTAGTTCTGTTAAAATGGATTCTGAAAAAACCCATAGAGGCTAAAAATGAGAAAGTCAGACTTCAGTGAATGTGTGTGTTCACATAAGTTTTGAACATTTTTAAGTGGCTGTTTTGTGCCAGACATGATGATACAAAGAACTGGGGATATAAAATTTGACCATTTTTATTGTTGCAAAAACAATGTAAACTTAAAAGTAGCCAAAGTGTTGTATAATTTTAAAAAATGTTATATCATTCTTAAAAATTGAGGTATAGATGTACAATAGTATATAAGTATCAGGTATACAGCACAGTGATTCACAGTTTTTAAAGGTTATACTCCATTTATAGTTATTGTAAAATATTGGCTATATTCCCTTTGTATCCTTGTAGCTTATTTATTTTATGCGTAGTAGTGTGTGCCTCTTAATTGCTCACCCTTTTCTTGCCCATCCCCACATCTGTGTCCCCATTGGTAACCATTAGTGAGTCTGCTTTTTTTTGTAATATTCACTAGTTTGTTTTGTTTTTTAAAATTCCACAAATAAGTGATACCATACAGTGTCTTTCTCTGTCTGACTTATTTCACTTAGCATAATGCCCTCCAAGTGGCAAAATTTTGTTCTTTTTTTGTGGCTGAGTAGTATTCCACTGTGTACGTGTGTGTGTGTGTGTGTGTGTGTGTGTGTGTGTGTGTGTGTGTACATGCCACATCTTTATTCATCTGTTGGTGGACACTTGCTTCATATCTTAACAATTGTAAATAGTGCTGCTGTGAACATTGGGGTGGATATATCCATTTGAATTAGTGTTGTTGTTTTTTTTTTTTTAGTGTATATAGGTGTGAAATTCCTAGATCATATGGTAGTTCTAGTTTTAGTTTCTGAAAAGTCTCCGTACTGTTTTCCACAGTACCTGCACCAGTGTGCATTCCCACCAGCAGTATAAGAGGGTTCCCTTTTCTCCATATCCTGGCCAGCAATTGTTATTTGTATTCTTTTTGATGATAGCCATTCTTAATAGATACCTCATTCATAATGAGGTGATATCTCATTATAGCTTTAATTTGGAATTCTCTGATGATTAGTGATGTTGAGGATCTTGTCGTATGCCCATTGGCCATCTGCGTATCTTCTGGAAGAATGTCTATTCAGGTCTTCTGCCTATTTTTTAATTGGGTTGTTTGCTTTCTTGATACTGAGTTCTATGAGCTGTTTATATTGGATGTTCACCCATCATTGGTCATAGCATTTGCAAATATTTTCTCTCATTTAGTAGGCTGTCTTTGTTGATGGTTCCTTTTCTGGGCAAAAGCTTTTAAGTTTAATTTGGAACCATTTGATTATTTTTGGTTTTATTTCTTCTGCTTTAGAGGACAGAGCCATAAATTATTGCTCTAATTTATGTCAAATTCTTCTAGGAGTCTTACGGTTTCTGGCTATATACTTTGATCTTTAATCTGTTTTGAATTTATTTTGTATATGGTGTTAGGGAATGTTCCACTTTAAGTCTTTTTACTTGTAGCTGTCTGGTTTTCCTAACACCATTTATTGTAGAGACTGTCTTTTCTCTCTTGCATGTTCTTGCCTCCTTTGTTGTAGATTGACCATAAGTGTGTGGATTTATTTCTGGACTCCCAGTTCTGTTTTGTTGATCTATGCGTCTGTTTTTAATGCCAGTACCATACTGTTTTGGTTACTATAGCTCTGTAGTATAATCTGAAGTCAGATTCCTCTAGCTCTGTTCTTTCTCAAGATTGTTTTGGCTATTTGGGATCTTTTATGTTTCCATACACATTTTAAAACTACTTATTCTAATTCTGTGAAAAATGCTCTTGGTGTCTTGATAGAGATTGCAGTGAATTTGTAGATTGCCTTGGGTAGTACAGTCATTTTAATAGTATTAATTCATCTAATCTAATCCATGAACACAGTGTATCTTACCATTTGTTTGTGTTGTCTTCAGTTTTCTTTCATCAGTGTCTCACAGTTTTTTGAGTGCAATTCTTTTACCTCCACAGGTAGATTTCATCCTAGGTATTTTATTTTTTTGATGTTATTGTGAATGGGATTGCCTCCTAAATTTCTCTTTCTGATAGTGTCTTGTTAGTCTGTAGAAATGCAACAGATGTCTATTTGCTTTTTAAAAGGAAATGACTATATATACTAGCTTATTTAGCAGCATGCCTGCATTTATTAAAAATACCAGAATATTTGTTACAGGAGCTTGTTATACATTTGCAGTATTAAGAATAAGTCTCCCTTTCCTTTGGGAAAAGTTATATAAATAAATGTTCTTTTTTGTTTACTCTTTTTTGTATTACTTTTATTCTTTATTAACAAAGAAACTAAAAAATGCAAGCAGACGAAAAGCTTCAGTGAGTTTTATGTGCCACTCACCAAGGATTAATAAACTATCGATCCTTTCTGTTTTTCCAGGAGGGGGTATACCCACTGAAAAGGTGATGCTCCATTGTCATGGAGGTATTTGAACATTTGGCTGTGTACTATATTTAATAGAATTACAAAGATGGAGGTCCTAACTTTAATTTGGTGAGGTGAGTTATTAATGAAGGTGTTCCTGCCTCTCCACAGTAGAGGTATATCCTTACTGAGAATATATGAGAGTTTACCAGATAGGGAAATTTACAGTGGTGTGAGAGGCATAATCTGGGTAGAGTAGGAAATGACTCTGGTCATGGACATTAGCATTTGAGAATGCTACATGGAGATTGTGAATTACCAGATACTCAAGATGGCAGAGTCAGTTGTGAGCCAGCTGGTAGTATATCAACATTTGTATTTGAATGCGAGATTTAAATTTATACCTGGCATTTGCGTATTTTATCTCACTTAAACTTTACAGAAGCCTTGTGAAATTATGATCTTCTCTAAGATAATTATTCCACATAATGGAGAGATTTAGGATTGCTCTCAAATAGTTTATACCTTAAAAATCCTCCAGTGCCAAGGATTTTTATGATAAAGCCTAGGGTGTGAATGGAAGTGAATTAGAAAATGAGGCTGGAGAAGTAGTAGAATTAAACTTTTTGATTAATGTTAGATTCTAGATCTTTATTGTTCAAGGAATTTTATAACTTCCTTCTTCATTTATCTTTGGTTCAGTTTGGTTCAGTCACTCAGTCATGTCCAACTGTTTGTAACCCCATGAACTGCAGGATGCCAGGCTTCCTTGTCCATCACCAACTCCTGGAGCCTACTCAAATTCATGTCCATTGCATTGGTAATGCCACCCAACCATCTCTTCCTCTGTTGCCCCCCTCTCCCTTCTCTTCCCGCATTCAGTCTTTCTCAGCATCAGAGTCTTTTCCAATGAGTTGGTTCTTCTCATCAGGTGGCCAAAGTATTGGAGTTTCAGTCACCATCAGTCCTTGCCATGAATATTTGGGACCGATTTCCTTTAGGATAGACTGGTTGGATCTCCTTGTAGAAACAAGGGACTCTCAGGAGTCTTCTCCAACACCACAGTTAAAAAGCATCCATTCTTAGGCGCTCAGGTTTTTTTTATAGTCCAACTCATCCATACACGACTACTGGAAAAACCGTAGCTTTGGCTAGATGGACCTTTGTTGGTAAAGTAATGTCTCTGCTTTGTAATATGCTGTCTAGGTTGGTGATAGCTTTTCTTCCAAGGAGCAAACATCTTTTAATTTCATGGCTGCAGTCACCATCTGCAGTGATTTTTGGAGCCCCCAAAATAAAGTCTCTCACTGTTTCCCCATCGATTTGCCATGAAGTGATGGGACCGGATGCCATGATCTTAGTTTTCTGAATGTTGAGCTTTAAGCCAACTTTTTCATTCTCCTCTTTTAGGTTCATCAAGAGGCTCTTTAGTTCTTCGCTTTCTGCCATAAGGGTCGTGTCACCTGCATATCTGAGGTTATTGATATTTCTTCCGGCAATCTTGATTCCAGTTTGTGCTTCATCCAGCCCGGCATTTTGCATGATGTACTCTGCACATAAGTTAAATAAGCAAAATGACAATATACAGCCTTGGTGTACTCCTTTTCTGATTTGGAATCAGTCTGTTATTCCATGTTCAGGTCTAACTGTTGCTTCTTGACCTGCATANCGGCAATCTTGATTCCAGTTTGTGCTTCATCCAGCCCGGCATTTTGCATGATGTACTCTGCACATAAGTTAAATAAGCAAAATGACAATATACAGCCTTGGTGTACTCCTTTTCTGATTTGGAATCAGTCTGTTATTCCATGTTCAGGTCTAACTGTTGCTTCTTGACCTGCATATAGATTTCTCAGGAGGCAAGTCAGGAGGTCTGGTATTCCCATCTTGAAAAGTTTTCCACTTTATTGTGATCCACACACTCAAAGGCTTTGGCATTATCTTTGGTAAATAACCAATTTTTCCTTCCTTAAAGTTTTGCTATTAACTATTCTGAGCTCTTAAAAATGCTCATTTAAAATGTACATTTCTGGGGCTTAAGACAACTTAAAAAAAATTGGTATTCTCAATAAGTGGGTAATTCCTGTTTGTGCTTTGTTTTCATGGCTATTTAAGGATGAAATGTAATTTTTAAGAAACATAGCATTTTATATCTTGAATTTTTATTTGGGCCATAAGCCAGTTCCAGCTTTTGTGAAGAGTAATTAAGAGCATAGTCTCTAGACTACAGCATGATTTCCTGGGCTTGAGTCCCAGACTGACAGTGGTATTGTAACTTAGGGTAGATGGTTTAACCTATTAGTACCTAAATTTCCTTATCTCTAAGATGGGGTTTAAAGTACAAATGAGTTAATCTGCATAGAAGAGTGCTTGGAGTATGGCAAGTGTAAGTGTTCAGTTATTGTTGATTTTTTTAAATCTATAGATAGAGATGTAGGAAAGTTGTAGAAATGTGCAGTGATATATTACATGTTGTTAAGATGTTTTACATACATTTAGAAAAGTAAGAAGACATAGTTTGAGTCCCTTTTGTCATCTCAGCAACCATTAATGGCCTGTTGTTCTTCCGTCGCTAAGTCACGTCCCAACTCTGCGACCCCGTGAACTGCAGCATGCCAGGCTTCCTGTCCTTCATGGCCTGAGATTAGTTAAAACTTTGTGGAAATAGAAAACTAAGTACAGACAGAGACTGAGGAGTACTATGGTATTTTTAAGAAGTTGGTTGTATTGTTAGCTTGAGTTGTTCTTTACCTTTATTTTATATAATTAAAAGATGCATGTAACAGCTGAAATATTAGTCTTAAAAATCTTAAATTTCCAAGTGTAAAGATATATTACAGGAAATTTAGAGCATGTTGACAATTATAGTTATCTACCTCAATAACTAGAAATAATAATTATAGCATCAGTTACACCCTTTTAAAGATCTGTATGTATATTTAATAACAGGCTTATAGAATGATTTTTTTCCTTAATGTGGAATTAATAAGTATTTAAATGTTAAGTATATAACAGGCATATGATAAATATTAGGGACATAATGATGAACAAGATTGATGAGGTCCTTGTCCTGATGGAGCCTGCATTTTGTTTGGGAAGATAGGGGAAAAAAAAAAGTTAATTACAAATGCCATCAAGGAGTGAAAGAGACAGAAGACAGAAAATAATGTGGATGGTGTGGGGACACCTGACCAACCTGGATAGTATACTCAAAAGCAGAGACATTACTTTGCCAACAAAGGTCCGCCTAGTCAAGGCTATGGTTTTTCCTGTGGTCATGTATGGATGTGAAAGTTGGACTGTGAAGAAAGCTGAGCGCCGAAGAATCGATGCTTTTGAACTGTGGTGTTGGAGAAGACTCTTGAGAGTCCCTTGGACTGCAAGGAGATCCAACCAGTCCATTCTGAAGGAGATCAACCCTGGGATTTCTTTGGAAGGACTGATGCTAAAGCTGAAACTCCAGTACTTTGGCCCCCTCATGCGAAGAGTTGACTCATTGGAAAAGACTCTGATGGTGGGAGGGATTGGGGGCAGGAGGAGAAGGGGACGACAGAAGATGAGATGGCTGGATGGCATCACGGACTCGATGGACGTGAGTCTGAGTGAACTCTGGGAGATGGTGATGGATAGGGAGGCCTGGCGTGCTGCGATTCATGGGGTCGCAAAGAGTCGGACACGACTGAGCGACTGAACTGAACTGAAGCTGGTTAGGGAAGGCTTCTGAGAAGGTCACATTTAAGGTGACATCTGAAGGATAATGGAGAGCCAAGACACTGAAGGATTAGGGACTAGCATTCCACACAGGGGCAATAGAATGGATAGAGGCCTTGAGGCAAGAAAGAATCTGAATTGTCTGAAGAAGCGAGAGAGTATTATTTGACTGAGCATCTTGAAGGGAGGAGGAGAGTAGCGTGTGATCTGGCTGTATAAGCAAGAAGGATCAGATGGTACAGAGCCTCATAGACCTTGTTTGAAGTTTATCAGTGGGTGATAGGAAGCAGATGAAGGACTTTAAGGAGAAGAGTTAAGTGATAGGATTTATTTTTGTTTGGCCTGATGTATGTGTATTTTATACTGTGAAAAGAATGCTTAACATAAAATTTGTCATCTTAACCATTTTAAAGTGTACCGTTCAGAAGTGTTAAGTATATTTACTACCATTCTACCTTATTTCTGTGAATTTGACTACTTTTGATAGGTCCTGTAAGTGGAATTACGTAGTGTTTGTCTTACTGTGACTAGCTTATGTCACTTAGCATAGGGTCCTCCTGGTTCCTCCTTTTTGTGTATAATACAGAATTTTCTTTCATCTGAAGGCTGAATAATATTCCAGTGTATGTTTATACTGCACTTTCTAGAAAGAGATTTATTTTATTTTTTGGCTGTGGGTGGGTGCTCGTTGCTGCACATGGGCTTTCTCTAGATGTGGCCGGCGGGGGCTACTCTTCATTGTGGTGTGCGTGCTCCTCTTCTTGGGGAGCATGGGCTGTGTGTGGGATCAGTAGTTGGCGGCTTGTGGGCTTAGTTGCTCTGTGGCATGTAGGATCTTCCTGGGTTAGGGATTGAACTAGTGTCCCTTGCATCGCAAGGTGAATTCTTAACCAGAGAAGCCTGCTACTGCATTTTTTTTTTAATGTCCTTTCATCTGTTGGTTTTACCTCTTGGCTATTGTGAATAGTGCTGCTCTGAATGTGGGTATGCAAATACCTCTTTGAGACTCTGGTTTCAATTTTTTTGGATGTGTATGTGTGTGTGTGTGTATATATATATATATATATTAGTGTTTTGAGGAAACTTAACTTTTTGTCTTTTCTATGGTGATTTCTTTTCTTTTGTACTCTTTTCTATGGGGGTTGTACCATTTTACAATTCCAGCAGCAGAACATGTGTTCAGTTGCTCCATGATTTATATTTTAATTTCTTTGGCTGCTCTTTGGGGAATGAATTGTTGGGAGCAAGAGTGTCCACAGGGAGATTGACTAGGAGAGTAATTATTAGAGTCCAGTTGAGAGTTAATAAAGAAAAGCCCGGACTAGGATGATAGGAGAAAAGGGTTAATGAGGTATTTTGGAACTAGAATTGATTTGACTTGCTGATGGATTGGAAAGCAGGGATAACTGTTAGATTGGTAGCTTCAAGGTTCCTAATGACATCCGAAATGCTAATGCGGGTAGAAAAGTTTCCCAGAGCCCTCAACGTATTTATTCTCATGCCTCATAGGTCAGGCCTCGGTTATTGGACAATGGAAATAGGATTTCCCTTGTTTAGAACAATCAGGATTCATTGTCCCAGGGCTAGGGGAGTGGCCCACCTTCCTGAGCACTTTGCTGGCCCATATTTGAACAAAATGGAGGTTGTTTTAGGAAGGAAGAGGAGAGGGAGTGACACATACGTAATTAGCTTTGGGGAAGCCTCTTGACCTCTTTGCTCCATTTGTAAAATGGGAGTATAACTATCTCACAGAGATGTTTTGAAGACTAAATAAATTGTGTATTTGAAATGTTTAACAAGGAATAAGTTCTCAACAAACGTCATTTTCTTTATGTGGTTTTTTCCTCCCACCCTCACCATCTTGTTTTGGACTTTGTATTTCCTTTAACTATCCTTTTGTTTTTTGGTCAGCCAAACTCAAGTTCTTAGAATTACATTTCACCTTTCCCCTACTCCTTTCATTCTTATTGCTACCACAGTGGTTCTGATATGAATCGTTTTTGTTAGAGGAGGCAATAATCTTACAACTCATCTTGTATTCTCTTATATTCTAGTTTCATTCATAAAACTTACTATTATTTTTTGGTTATACCAAATTAAATTTAGACTTGTTTTTGTTCATAGTGGACACAAACTCCTCCTGATCTTCTGCCCGTTATAAATATACTCCACCAAAATTAGGCTAATTCTTGTTCTTTGAAACACATCTTTATTTCCTCCTTTATTCTTTTCCTTACATGTTTCCCTCATACTAGAGTGTCCTCTCAGTCTCTCAAGGTCCATTTTAAATGTTTGTGTATTCAGTCAGTAAATATTACAATATTCTGTGTTCAGTGCACTGTTTTAAGAGTTGGAGATACAGTGGTAGGCAAAAATTGACGTGCTTCCTGCTCTTCTGCATTTATTTAGTCATGAAGTATTTTCAGAGTCATCGTCAATTTGAAGACATGACTTCTTCTACCTTGAAACTTTCTTGACATTCTTTATACCCTTCTTATTGTAATTCTTGCAGGCAATATCTGTCTGCTTACATTGGGTTACAGTGGTTTTTCTTTCTTTTCTACTCAGTTGAGAGGCATCTGTTCTGGTATCTTTCCCTTAAAAGTTGTATCATAGTCTTGTAAATGCTTTTTGACTTGAAGCTTTGTCTTTGTAATTTGTTATAGTTGATTCTTTACATCTGTATAGTGATTTATGGTTTATAAATATCACTTTGCTACATTGTGGTCTAGCACTTTTAAATATATGCATAGTTTGGAGTACTGTACGAGTTAATCATTGACACCTGATCTAACATGTATTTGTTGATATTGAAAAGTTTTGTGAGTATCAGGTATTTTTGGGCAGAATTATAGCACATCTTTATTTATGCCTGTAACTTCTAGTGGAAAAACGTTAACAGGATTAACTTTGCTTTTCACTTTTAAAAACTGAGCAGTTATAATTAATATGTTACTCAGTTGTCTTAATGCTTGAACTCGTTAATTTCACATCTTTTTGAAGATGTTTAGGGGAATTAAAATGATGTGGTTATTAAAAAGAATGGAATTTATTCAGTTTATAATCTTACAGACTTTAAAAACTTTTAAAAAGTGCTGATTAATATGAAATTAAGAGTAGTAAAGTCAGTAAGTATTCGGCAGGGACTTACAGTGTGTTACTTAATTGGGGAGTGTATTCAGCAGAAGTTCGAATGCCTACTTCAAACTACTAGACATGTTTTACATGCCAGAGGAGGATAGAAAGTAAATAAATGAAGTCTCTGGTCTCATGATCTCACTTGTCATGAAGTTGTAGTTTTGCTGTGTACAGTATCTGATCTTTGAACAGATTGACACTTTCCTTATTTTGTGATTGCCACTGATCCCAGTGTTCACTGGTTTCCACACTCCTTTGTAATTGAAGCTGGGTGGCATATTGATTTTATTTGTGCTCATTTATAATATCAGTTATAGAAGTCATCATAAGTCTCTCTGAGTTTTATGCAAAGCATGTATATGTTTTCTGAAGTCAACTCTAATATAACAGGTCTAGAACTGGAATTCAAAATCTGTTAATTCCTGGTTCTGTGTTGTTTTTTTTGCCATATGCCATATCTTATTTCTTTATGGGACCTATTTTTTCCTCATTGTCCTCTGCTCTCCCTACCCTCCATCCCTCTGCTTCCTCCTGATACAGTCCACCCCTTGCCTGATGCTGCCTCCTTTGCCTGACATGCCCCCAGTTGCTCTCCTGGTGCCCAGTCCTGCCCTCAGCTCATGCTTCTGCCTTATTTAAAGGTGTGTACTTAACTTCACTCTTGATGCCTCCTTGGGGGCCTTTTTCTGGGTAGTGCCAACTGTGTGTAGGCCTTAGGGCATCCACTTTTCTGAGCCTGCTGCTGCTAAGTCACTTCAGTCGTGTCCGACTCTGTGTGACCCCGTAGACGGCAGCCCACCAGGCTCCCCCGTCCCTGGGATTCTCCAGGCAAGAATATTGGAGTGGGTTGCCATTTCCTTCTCCAATGCATGAAAGAGAAAAGTGAAAGTGAAGTCGCTCAGTCTGTCCGACTGTTAGCGACCCCATGGACTGCAGCCCACCAGGCTACTCCGTCCATTGGATTTTCCAGGCAAGAGTACTGGGGTGGGGTGCCATTGCCTCTTTGTCAATTTTTGTGTTTTTATTTGCAGCTCTTGGTGTTTACTTATAGATCTTTTTTTTTTTTAAACGCTTGCATTAAGCTTTTTTTTTGTATTTGTATGTTTGTTACCATTTGTAAAATCTTAAAAATAACCAAAACAAAAATTCTTAATGTGTATTTTAAAAATTTTACTTTTTAAAACTTTTAAGCCCTAGAAACATGTAGATATGTGGGCCCTTTGAATTTAGTCGAAACACATATGAAAATCTCTGAAGTTTTTTAAACTTGTTTACAAAATTATCAACTAGCTTTTATAGTGTATTAAAATTTAGTTTTACATTTTGAAGTCTAAAAATTTGTTTTTAGGTAGTTGGCTGGTTATGATATAGTAATCATAAGCCTTGAATATTGAACTGTTAGTAATGAGGACTTTTTTCTTCATATTCTAGATTAGTAAGGGGATGAAAAATTGTTATATTCTAGGACCTCTAATTTATAATGAAATGACATGGAAATAGACTCTGCTTAGGAAATAAAAGATAAGTCTTTTTTTGTCTTTAGTCGGTATTTCAAGATTTCCAGATAAATAGCAGCTGTTTTTGGTTAAATACAAATTCCAAAGCAAGACATGGTATGTTTATAGATAATTCTTTTCTAATGATGCTGAAGATGGTCCTGAAAAGTCTTAACCCTAGCACAATTTGAAATTGAAGAACTAAAATCTTATAGGAAAAGTGGGCTTTGAAGTGAGGATCAATAGACACGTCAAAGTCTTATTATTTATGTTTGCTGAAAGAAAACACCATAGTAAAGAGTCATTGCATGTTCTGACTTAGTAACTCAGGAAAGTGTCTTCCTTGGTGGCGCAGATGGTAAAGCCGCTGCCTACAGTACGGGAGACCCAGGTTCGATCCCTGGGTTGGGAAGATCCCCTGGAGAAGGTGATGGCACCCCACTCTAGTACTCTTGCCTGGAAAATCGCGTGGACGGAGGAACCTGGTAGGCTACAGTCCATGGGGTTGCAAAGAGTTGGAAACGACTGAGTGACTGTCTTGAACACCTTGAATTTCCATTTATCATCTTTTCATTATGAGGAAGGGTTCAGAATTTCCTTCTGTAGCTTGTGAGGTGCTTGAAAACTCATTTTAAGTTATAGTAGACTATATGGTAGTTTGTGCCACTAGTTGAGCTGGGTGTGGCTTTCCTGTTACTAATGTCACCTTCAGTGCACCACAGACCTGAAATTTCCCCAGTGGAGTATTGCTGTTATTTGGTGTTCTGTGTGGCCGAATAATGTTCCTGCTTCACTGGCAACTGTCTGCAGCACGACTGTGCTGCAGAGGGGGCCCTCTGTGTGTGCTGGGTTTGCGGTAGGAATGGAGGAGTTCTTTATTCTCCTGAGGGCCCTTCAGCTTTAGGTAGGTCTTGTGAGCCTGGGCCTTGGTAGTGGGTCTTTCTAAGTCTTCTCCCCTTTCTCCTAGTGGAAGCTAAACTCTGCCTTGTGTCTGAGGGAGTACTTAGGCTAGAGAGAGCTTCCTGTCTTTTGCCCACTGGTAGCTTACTGCTTAGTTGCAGCATGGGATCCTGGGCCAAGTGGGTTTCTTGTCTTTCTCCTAAGAAATTTTAGGATTTAGGATTTTCTCCTAAGTGGGATTTTACTACTGCTCTTTCTTAGGAGCAGTGAATCTGCCTGGGCCCTGGGGATGGGAGGATTTCTCAGCTATCCTGCTGGCCGATAACTACTTCTCCCAGTCTATGCTTATCTCTCAGACTCTAATAGTGGTTTTTGTTATATGTATCTGTGCTAATTCTTTCCTTCCAGGTTTTGGATTCTGTTCTCTTATCCTGGTACTCAATTGTCTTTCCTTTCTATGTCCTGACTTCCTGTTGATAATTTTTTGCTCCCCAGACCCTCATGGTCTAACTAAATTTCTAGTCTTGTACTTCCTCTGCAGTGTCTTCAGGTTGAGTCATCAACATTACTGAAGTAAGGTACTTACTGAAAAGCCAGGAAGTGTTTCAGTTAATTTTGTGGTTCAGAAATTGCCAGTTATTCTATAGTTAATCCACTTGACTGTGTATTATACTTAGCCCTCTGGACCTTGGACTGTTGTGTAATTTGTACCAAAAAGTCTCTAATGAGGATTCCATCCATTCTCCTTAGTTGATTTCACAATCTAACAGTTGTTACAGGTTTTATTCTTCATTGCTCACCTGTGGTATAGAGTGTATGGTTTTGTAGAGTTTGAGTCAGATGACCTGGGTTTAAATTCCTGTTTCATCATTTCTTTTATCTGCCTGTTTATCTATAAAATATTCATTGACTGCCTTCTTAATTCTGGATGCAGAGTCATTACTGTGACTTCTGGCAACTTTAACTTATTGAGCATAGACATTGTGTTAAGTGCTTTTTACAGGTTCACATTTAATTTTCCAACAACTCTATAACAGCAGTAGTTTTTTTTTTTATAATAGTAATTATTTGAGGATTTTTTTTGTAGTAGTAATTATTTGAGGAAATATTGAGTAATTAATTTTAGGAAACTGAAGGCTCAAATAGTTAAGAATCATGCCTACTGCCTCTGGATAGTAAGAGAAAGCAAACCTTCCACAAACATTAGTAATGTTTATCTGAAGGATTCTTTCATAATATACTTAACTCTTCCTCTGTTAGAAACATGCTGTAAGTTTTAGTTTTGTAAATAATGATTCAGCCAGACTTCTAGGAGCTGTACTTAATTGTTCTGATTTCTCGTTTCCCACATCCTGACCATCTGTCAGTAATACTATGGGTTCTAACTACCCACATATGTTTTGAGTTTCTCTACTTTTCTCCATTCCCATTGCCATCACTCTAGTCCAGGCCACCATTACCCCTCACTGAGATTCCTGCAGTAGCTTCCCAACTTCTTGTTATTGCTGTTAACCTTTGACAGTCTCTCCTCTCTGCAGCCTGTAAAAAATGCACATAAGATCATTTCCTTCCCATTTCAGTGGCTTTCCTTTGTAATTACAATAAAATAGCAACTTTTTACCCTGGTCTGCAAATCCCTGCTTATTCTGGTTTCCTTTCTGCTGCTAAATATGCCAAACTCTTTCCCTGTTTCTAAGTCTTAGCACTTGAGGTTTTCTGCCTGTCCCTCATCAGCTTTAAAAAAAAAAAAAATTATATATTTTAATTGGAGGCTAATTATTTTACAATATTGTAGTAGTTTTTGCCATACATTGACAATCAGCCATGGGCGCACATGTGTTCCCCATCCAGAACCCCTCCTCCGCATCGCATCCCCCAGGGTCATCCCGGTGCACCAGCCCTGAGCACCTTGTCTCATGCATCCAACCTGGATCATCAGCTTTTTGCATGGCCAACTTCAGTGTTTTGTTTTGTGTCTTTTTTTGTGACCACCTGTAGGATCAGCCTGTTTCCTTCCTCTTTTCAGTATATACAAAAATCACTTAATAGTTTGATACCCTTGTAACTAGAAATTATATCTTAATATATTTATTATTTGCAATCTGTATTTGCCCATAGAAATGTAAGTTTCTAAAGAATTGGACCCTTGTCTGTCTTATTTGTAATCCTAAGTAGTGTCTAGCATGTTGTCGGTAATCTATAAAACTTTTTGAATGATGAATGTCATGATTCATGCCTTTTGTGCATAAGTCTTTTTCTGTATTTTGATCTTTTCCCTTTCTGATGCTAGGAAGCCAAAGTAGAATTAAGCTAAAGGAAATGTTTAATGTATTTTTTAACTGTATATGCTAATTTAAACATTCAGAAATGACTTCCTTTCTATTTAGATCTTATGATACTTAAAATGGGTGCTGTGTTATCTCAGTCTTCATTCTTCTTTTATATAGTTTTTTTTTTATTATGAATTTGAGACAAGTGTAGCAAAGAAAATAAATTTCACCCTCAGAACCACTTTGTTATTGTTCTTTTTAAATATACAGAGTTACTGTATATATATATAGTTGCAATTCTTTTAGATGTAATTTTGCATCTTGCTTTTAAAAGTCTAACATACTCTGAGCTTTTCCTAACTGTTAAATGAAATAAGATATATTTGCTTGTTCTTATTGTTGGATAGTTTCCCATTTTTAAATAGACTCTCTTCAGTTTTTCCATTAAAAATATTGTTACAAACATTTATGTGCATAAAGCATTTTGGCATTTTGAGTATTAAAGGTGAGTTCCCAAAGGCATACTATTAGATTAAAAGATATGAATGTTTTAAGATTTAAAGAATATATATTACTTGCAGTAGTTAACTGGCATATTTTTGTCTAATGCACATATTACTGCCAAATCGCACTTTGGAAGGATTGTGTTTTTTGAGTGTCCATTGGGGTTTTCTGAAGCTCCAGTACTTTGGCCCCCTGATGCAAAGAGCTGACTCATTGGAAGAGACCCCGATGCTGGGAAAGATTGAAGGCAGGGGGAGAAGGGGTCGACAGAGGATGAGCTGGTTGGATGGCATCACTGACTCGATGGACATGAGTTTGAGTTAAGCTCTGGGAGTTGGTGATGGACAGGGAAGCCTGGCGTACTGCAGTCCATCGGGTCCCAAAGAGTCGGACACGACTGAGCGACTGAACTGAATTGAACTGATTGGTGTTTGGAGTGAAAAAGAATCTTTGCTATTTGGGGTGAAATATCATGTTTCATTTCTATAATTACTCTATAATTACTAGAGGTTGAATGTTCCCCCACAGTGTATAGTTTAACACTTTGTCTCTTGTGAGGGCTGGGGTGGATTAGGGTGGTCCTCTTAAACTAATGAGAGGATGAATCTTGATTCTTTCCTGACGTTCCATTATTGTGATTTTTGTAACAGTGTGATGTTAAACAGGCTGAGCTAGATTATCTATGCTTCTTTTCTCCAGTTTTTGTTGACGTTTCAGCTGTTGGTAGTTTTTTTCCCCTCTTAATTCACATTTAATCCAGCAATTTAGTTTCTTATATTTCTTGAATTTAACAACTTAAATTTCTTACCAGTAAGTTACCATGAATATTATAAATGTTGATTGCCTTTATTTTCTGTTGCAAGTTACCCTTAATTGTTGACTTTTCTCCAGATGGTAATGTCCATAGTATCTAATTGCATAGTTAGTCTGAAGTTTGTGTTATTCATCTCTTTTTATGGCTTGAAGTATAATATGTAAGTCTGGAAACTGTGTGTCTCTTTCACCATGGGAACTGGTGATCAGAGAAAATTGCAGAGTGAGAAACAGGGAGGGTAGGAAGTGAAGACAGGCTTGGAATAAAGGAAAAACGAGCGTTTAGTAATGTAAACCTGCATTTTAATTGTGTCGCATTTACTGATTTGAAGTTTCTGTGCCTCGGTTTCTTTCTTAGGGAGAAAAGGAGATGATGATTTCTATCTTGAGGTCACATTAAGGATTAAATTTTACACACACACAGCATGTATATTCCTGTGCTGTAAGGTAGGATATGTGAAAGTAAAAGTGAAGTCGCTCAGTCGTGTCCTACTCTTTGCGACCCGTGGACTGTAGTCCACCAGGCTCCTCCGTCCATGGGATTCTCCAGGCAAGAATACTGGAGTGGGCTGCCGTTTCCTTCTCCAGGGGATCTTCCCAACCCAGGGATTGAACCCAGGTCTCCCACATTGCAGGCAGACGCTTTAACCTCTGCACCACCAGGGAAGCCCCATTCAGTAAATAGCTGTTTTCTTCCCTTGGGAAATAGAGGGACTGTCATGATGTCTGGGAAGACCATATTGTTCAAACACAGGTGTGAGTTGTATGAGCATATGTTAAGACATTGTCTCAGATTCTGAACATATGCAGTAAGTTACATTGTGGTGAGCAAAACTCTTGAACAGGTTTGTTCTCTGTAACCAAGCTGTAGTGGAAATAGAATTGTATACTTAAAATAGGGTAGGAAAAAAAATTTTAAACTTTAATTTAAAATGAAAACTTCTACATTTGTTAATTTTTTTGGAAGAAGACTTAATGTTTTATCAAATAATGCTCTTTTTATAATTGAAGAAAGCAAGCAGCATGTGGGATATTGGAATACTGTCGCCTTATGGTGAGTCATATAAGTCTGCAAGATTGTGTCTTTTGATAGGATGTTGGTAATTTCATATTGGATGCCCATCAGATGGATCCTCAGGATTTATCTTATTCTCTGAAAAGTAGTTGTTAAGATAGGATTATCAATAAAGCAAGCAGCATGTGGGATATTGGAATACTGTCGCCTTATGGTGAGTCATATAAGTCTGCAAGATTGTGTCTTTTGATAGGATGTTGGTAATTTCATATTGGATGCCCATCAGATGGATCCTCAGGATTTATCTTATTCTCTGAAAAGTAGTTGTTAAGATAGGATTATCAAATTATCACCTGAATTAGCAATTGACAGATGGATTGCCCTGTCAGTGAACCAAAAGCCTTACTGTGTCTCCAGTGGGATTGGGATAATGGGATAAGATACCTGGGTTCTTTATATTCCTCTGGAAGAAAAGGTGCTGCTGTGGAGCTCACTCACGTGCAGTTGGGCTTGAGTTACCACTTCTCACCTTGTAGTGAGCCGCTTCCTGGAGAGCACCCCCCGTCCCTTCTTTGTGCTGCTCTCTGTACCAGCTCTGGAAATGGGGAAAGTGAAAGTCACTCAGTCCTGTCTGACTCTTTGCGACCCCATGGACTACATGGTCCATGGGGTTCTCCAGGCCAGAATACTGGAGTGGGTAGCCTTTCCCTTCTCCAGGGGATCTTCCCACCCCAGGGATTGAACCCCGGTGGATTCTTTACCACCTGAGCCACCGGGGAGCCCAAGAATACTGGAGCTGGTAGGCTGTCCCTTCTCCAGGGGATCATCCCAACCCAGGAGATGAATCCATGTCTCCTGCATTTCAGGTGAGTTCTCTACAGCTGAGCTACCAGGAAAGCCCTGGGAATGAGGAGCTGAGGTATTTATAACCTAGTGAGGAAAAGTGGGTATAACTGTGAGACACTGTGGTTAACAGACGTGTGTATAAAGGTTTGTGAGAAGAAAAATTGTGAGAGTAAAGTGAAGGAGGTAAATGTAATAACATGGGCTCTGAAATAAAATGGACTTAGGCTGTTTTAATTAGGATGAATAAAAATAAAATGGGCTTGTGCCATTTTATTTAGTGGAATTGTTTTGAATAAATGAGAGCAATATAGGAAAAATGTTTGACAGTGTTTGCCACATAGTGACTTTTACAAAGTGTTAGCTATTAGTATTACTTAAAATTCCTTTTNTGGACTTAGGTTGTTTTAATTAGGATGAATAAAAATAAAATGGGCTTGTGCCATTTTATTTAGTGGAATTGTTTTGAATAAATGAGAGCAATATAGGAAAAATGTTTGACAGTGTTTGCCACATAGTGACTTTTACAAAGTGTTAGCTATTAGTATTACTTAAAATTCCTTTTAAAAAAATAATATATATTTATTTATTTTAATTGGAGGCTAATTACTTTATAATATTGTATTGGTTTTGCCATACATTGACATGTATCCACCACGGGCGTACACGTGTTCCCCATCCTGAACCCCCCTCCCGCCTTCCTCTCCATACCATCCCCCTAGGTCATCTCAGTGCACCAGCCCCAAGCATCCTGTATTATGCATCAAACCTGGACTGGCGATTTGTTTCACATATGATATTATACATGTTTCAGTGCCATTCTCCCAAACCATCCCACCCCTGCCCTCTCCCACAGNCCCCCTCCCGCCTTCCTCTCCATACCATCCCCCTAGGTCATCTCAGTGCACCAGCCCCAAGCATCCTGTATTATGCATCAAACCTGGACTGGCGATTTGTTTCACATATGATATTATACATGTTTCAGTGCCATTCTCCCAAACCATCCCACCCCTGCCCTCTCCCACAGAGTCCAAAAGACTGTTCTATACATCTGTGTCTCTTTTGCTGTCTCGCATACAGGGTTATCGTTACCATCTTTCTAAATGCCATATATATGCGTTATACTGTATCGGTATTTTTCTTTCCAGCTTACTTCACTCTGTATAACAGGCTCCAGTTTCATCTACTTCATTAGAACTGATTCAAATGTATTCTTTTTAATGGCTGAGTAATACTCCATTGTGTATATGTACCACAGCTTTCTTTTCCATTTTTACAGGCAGTAGTACTGGAGTGGATTGCCATTTCCTTCTCCAGGGGATCTTCCCGACCCAGGGATCGAACCCAGGTCTCCTGCATTGTAGACAGATGCTTTACCGTCTGAGCCACCAGGGAAGTCTGTTGATGGGCATCTAGGTTGCTTCCGTGTCCTGGCTATTATAAACAGTGCTGCGATGAACATTGGGGTACATGTACCTCTTTCAGTTCTGGGTTCCTCGGTGTGTAATTCCTGCTGTTTCTTTCTGTGATGATGCATCTTAAAGCTATTTGGAGTAGAGAATTAAAAAAGTACTGGAATGGGACTGGAGTGTGATTTGTTGCTACTATCCCAGCTTCTTTAGGAAACTCAAATACAAGGAAAGCTACTAGTTAATGATCCTGTGTTTTAGAAGGGCTTCACTGGTAGCTCAGCTAGTAAAGAATCTGCTTGCAATACAGGGGACCCCAGTTTGATTCCTAGGTCAGGAAGATCCCCTGCAGAAGGCATAGGCTACCCACTCCATTATTCTTGGGCTTCCCTGGTGGCTGAGGTGGTAAAGAATCTGCCTGCAATGCAGGAGACCTGGGTTCAATCCCTGGGTTGGGAAGATACCCTGGAGAAGGAAATGGTAACCCACTCCAGTATTCTTGCCTGGAGAATCTATGGACAGAGGAGCCTGGTGGGCTACAGTCCATGGGGTCACAGAGTCAGACACGACTAATCACAGCTTTTTAGAAAGAGTACAGTGCATGCTATTTTAAGAAGGGGTTTTTTGTTGTACTCTAGCCCCCATCTGTCATTTGACTGTGGTGGAAACACCCTGTTTATTTAGCATCATTGGAAGATTAAGTATGCTACTCGAGTGAAAAGCCAGGATTTATTGAGTATGTACTGTGTGTCAGGTGTAGTTTTGAATGTTCTACATAGGGTATTTCATTTAGTCTTCACAGGATTGCGAGGTAGAGCTCCATTTCACAGGTGACGTAATGGAGGCCCAGAGAGGGGGCCAGAAAAACATTCATAGGGCTTCCCTGGTGGCTCAATGGCAAAGAATTTGCCGGCAAATGTAGAAGCCACAGGTTCGATCCCTAGTCAGGGAGAATCCCACACGCAACGGAGCAACTAAGCCCGTGTGCCACAACTACCAGCTTGTGCTTTGGAGCCTGGGAGCCGCAGCTGCTGAAGCCTGCGCACTCTGGAGTCTGTGCTCCACAACAAGAGAAGCCTGCGCACCACAGTTAGAGAGCAGCCCCCGCTCACTCCAACTGGAGAAAAGCCCAGACAGCAATGAAGATCCAGCACAGACATAAATAAATAAACACAAAAGAAAACATTCGTAGGGCTAGTAAATGGTAGAGGCAGGATTCTACCAACAGCACTCCTATCCTTAATCAATCCTTTTTTGCTTCTTGAATAATTAATTGCACTTTAACTCTTGAATTATAAACTTCCTTTATTTCAAATGTTTTGGAAGCAGATTATTTCTCAAATTTGTTAACTTCTCTGCCTTGTACTGAATGTAAATTAACAGGCACATTGTTTGTGCTCATGCAGAAGCGCAGGTACTTTTCAGGACTGTTGATTTGTATAGATTTGTTCAACTTTATCTTTCATGGCTTTGAACTGCTATAGTATTTATTTCTTCATAAGTTTTTACTAAAGTAGAACAGTACAGAAAATGGCACAAAATAATTAGACAGTGCAATTATTTTTCACAAAGTGAATGCTCCCATATTACCAATACATAGAACAAGAAAACGCAATATTGCCTTCAGTCATGTCCCTCATCTCCCCTTATAGTCACTGTCTGCCTCTGCCCATGGTTAACTGCTACTATCATTAATTCAGTACTGTAGGATAGCTTTCCTGTTTTTGAAAGTAAAATAAAGGTAGACCTATCAAAATATGACTGTATCACAGTTTATTAATTATACAGCTATATTTAAATTTTTGTTGTGGTTTTTTTGTTAGCTGCTTAGGCTGGAATGCAAAAGGAGAAAGGAGTGGCAGAAGATGAGATGGTTAGATGGCATCACTGACTCAGTGGACATGAATCTGAGCAAATTCTGGGAGTTGGGACAAACCTGAATCTGAGCAAACTCTGGGAGTAGAGGACAGCGGAGTTACAGTTCATGAGGTTGCAGAGTCGAACGTGGCTTAGTGACTGAACAACAAGGGCTGGAAGATGGGTGTCTAAAAGCTTGAGTTGTCATAACTATTGGGAGTGTAAGGGATCCTCCTTTGAGTAAAGGCTGTAGTTTTTAACGTGTGATATTTGTGATGTCTTTTTCATTTCTGAGCATATATTTGCAGTTTTTCAGGTTTATCTGTGTTTTGCCTAGGTGAAGTCAGAAGGAAGCTTTCATATAATTCTGCTTATAAGACTAAGGAGTTTAGGAGCAGAGAAATGCAAAATCTGTAAGGTTCACTGTTACTTGCATTATGAGAATGTAGCTAATATTATCACTTCAGATTATAGATAGGGTGTACACATATGTAATATATATATATTACAGTGTTGACTTATCCTAGGTACTGAGAGATTTCATGATAATTTTTGAAATATTCGTGTGAACTTTGCTCCATACCTGATTTTTAGATGCTAGAATTTTAGAAACTGATTACCATGGGCCAGTTCCTCTTATTTGACAAATAAGGAAGTTGGGACACTGAAAGCTCATAATTTGTGGTTAAGTGGAAAAGAAGAAAAATAAGACAGGTGGAACATTTGCTTTCTTTTTATGTTCATTGTGAAACCAAATCGGTAAGAAAAGTGGAAGGAGGGCTAGGAAAGAATATCAGATTTTCCTGCTTAAAACTTTTATTATCTAACAGCATGTTCACATAATTGAGAAGATTGTTTTAAATTTTAATTTAAGGCTAATGTATTAAATCAACATATATTTACTGAGCATTTATAGACATTTTTCTAGGCTCTAGAGCAATTAATAAAAGAGAACAAAACAATGAGCTTACCCTTAAGTGGGTAAGACATAGTAAGGAAGTAGACAAGTGTGTATTAAGTCAGTTCAGTTCAGTTGCTCAGTTGTGTCCGACTCTTTGTAACCCCATGGACTTCAGCATGCCAGGCTTCCCTGTCTATTACCAACTCCAGGAGCTTACTCAAACTCAAGTCCATTGAGTCGGTGATACCATCCAACCATCTCATCCCCTGTCGTCCGCTTCTCCTCCTGCCTTCAATCTTTCCCAGCATCAGAGTCTTTTCCAGTGAGTCAATTCTTCGCATCAGGTGGCCAAAGTGTTGGAGTTTCACCTTCAGCATCAGTCCTTCCAATGAATATTCAGGACTGATTTCCTTTAGGGTGGGCTGGTTGGATCTCCTTGTAGTCCAAGGGACTCTTAAGAGTCTCCTCCAACACCACAATTCAAAAGCACCTGTTCTTTGGCACTCAGCTTTCTGTATAGTTCAACTCTCACATCCATACATGACTACTGGAAAAACCATAGCTTTGACTAGACAGACTTTTGTTGGCAAAGTAATGTCTCTGCTTTTTAATAAGCTGTCTAGGTTGGTCATAGCTTTTCTTCCAAGGAGCAAGCGTCTTTTAATTTCATGGCTGCAGTCACCATCTGCAGAGATTTGGAGCCCAAAGTCTCTCACTGTTTCTGTTATTTCCCCATCTATTTGCCATGAAGTGATGGGACCAGATACCATGATTTTAGTTTTCTGAATGTTGAAAACTAAATATTAAGTCAGGCAGTAATAAATTCTTTGGAGGAAAGTTAAGTACAGGGAATGAAGAATGCCAGGGCAAAGTCTAAGTGTATTTGCTGTTTTGTATACAGTGGTCAGAGAAAGCTTGGGTGACATTTGAAAAGGGGGAAGAGAGCGACAGAGTGATGTGAGTCCTACTTAGGTGGAGGGAACAGCAGGTACCACGGGCCCTGAAGTGGATGGAGTGTGTTTGGATGTTGCAGAAACTTCCAAGGAGATCTCTGGACTGGTGGGTTGAGTAAGATATAGAGAGAGGAGTAAGAGATTAAGTTGGAGAGGTAGATGAATCTAGAATGTTTAGAGTCTTATAGATTGATATAGGGGTGTTGGTTTTTCTCTGAGACGGGGACCACCGCAGGATTTGAGCAAAGTTGTGACATGGTCTAATTTGTGTCTTAAAAGCATCCCTTTAGTTACTTCATTGAAATGAGACTGTAGAAGATCCTAGTCTCAGGGAGCAGGGAGACCAGTTAGGAGGCTTTTGTCCATGTGGGAGGGAGTGGTGGAGCTCCAGTGATAGCTGTGGAGTTGGTGGAGGGTGCTATAGGTTGTTCTATATGCAGATACTAAATGCAGTGAAAGCCTTTCTGTTCTCGGCCCTCAAAATCAAGTTCATGTAACATAACATTGTGATGTAAAAACATGAAAGCTTATGCTATATTACATAATTGAAGGAGTTAAGAGATTGCAGCAAACTTTTTAGTTTTTCAAATGTTGTATATTAGCATTAATACCAAGCCAAATAAACTTTTTTTTTTTTTTACTGCTCTCCATGTCCTTGATCCCTTTAAAACAGTCTATTTTAGTTTTTCCCATTACTCTTTTTGTTGATACTGCTTTCATTTCTGTTTCTGATTTTTAGCTTTCCTCTTCTATGGTGTTGTAATTACAAATACCTCATCTCTTTTATTTAGCCATACTTTAACCAGTATTCTTTTGGTAGTTTATTAGGTTTTTGCTTTTCTTTCTTGATTTGGATGATCTTTTAAATTCTCTTGAACTTTCATCATTGTCTCTGCTATCTAACCTGAAGTTATTTTGGTTGATTATATAATTGGAGTTTTTTCAATTCTGAAAAGGCGATAGAGAGATAAATGTACTAAATAAATACTCAATATTATTCTGCTGGTTCGCTATATTAGTTGCTTGTTATTTGGTTCATTGTTTACTTATCTGTTGTAAACTGTATTCATTATGTCATGAACACACTTAAAAGTTTATACATATGCCTATTTCAGTAATTACAGTCTTTGGTAAGTATCTAGGCTTTGCCATCAGGCCGTTATGAGTTAGAATCTCGCTTCTGCTGGTTATTAGACTTGCAAGGTATGCTAGGCCCTTCTTATACCTACCTGTGAAATGGGGAACACAGTGTCTTCTTCCAAGAATATGAAGTGCATAACTGTGTCTGGTAGTACTAATAATAGTCCTTCAGGTGGTTATTGCCTCTTTTTTCTTTATAAGCCATTACTCTTTAGTCTCTAAGTTGTGTTTGACTCTTGTGATAGAATGGACTATAGCCTGCCAGGCTCCATGGGATTTCCCAGGCAAGAGAACTGGAGGTTGCCATTTCTTTCTCCAGGAAATCTTCCTGAATCAGGGATTGAACCAGTGTCTCCTGCATTGGTGCGAATTCTTTACCACTGAGCCACTGAGGAAGCCCTTATAAACCACTGGGGTAATTTTTAAAGAGTTAACAAGTGATAAATATGAAGTTTTTTTTTTTTTTTTAAATTAAGCTGGAATTCCCTTTGCCTTCTTTCTTCTTTCCTTTTCTTTGTTCTTATCCCAGTGCACAGTCATCTTGCTAAAAGGCTGTGGATCCATTTGGGAATGAATGGCTGGGACAAAGACAAAAATGCTGTGTAGGAAGGTTTTTCCTCAAGGGGACCTATTCTCCCCTTCAGCCAGGAGGTTCTAAGTCTGTAAGCTGGGAGGGCCTTGACTCTATTTTAGTAATTCAAGTTAGTCTTGTGTTCACTTGACCTAGAACTCTTTAGCGCATATAGATCAAATAAGAATTTAGTAGACAGCTGATCTGTTTCTCTTTTGCAGGTACCATGATCAAATGGCAAATGCCATATATAGCTTTCTGAGTCAGACTATTCTGATGTCTGTTTTCACCCTGCTGTGCACGGTGGTGACCAAGTCCACTTTGTCTTTGGTGATTAAATACTGTCTAGGCGCCTGCCTCCCAGGATCCATTTTTGTCCATTGCAGTTGGGGAGCCCAGTTCAGTGGCAGCAGTTCACACTGTAATTTGTGACCTGGAGAGAAGAGCAACCATGGAGTTCTTTAGTGATGCTGAGGTTCACCTCAAACATTTATTTCTGACAGTTGTCCTGAAAAGTATGTCTTCTGGATTATCCTGGGGTGGTTCAGTATGTTTTACATGATAAACCACTTTAAATGTTTCAGGTTCTCAAAGCCTTTGAATACCACCTTTTACATTATACTGGTATTCTACCAAATTATTATTATTCTACCAGTTGAGCTATTTCAAATCCTGAAAGATCATGCTGTGAAAGTGCTGCACTCAATATGCCAGCAAATTTGGAAAACTCAGCAGTGGCCTCAGGACTGGAAAAGTCAGTTTTTATTCCAGTGCCAAAGAATGTTCAAACTACCACACAATTTTACTCATCTCACANAAGTCCATTGAGTCGGTGATACCATCCAACCATCTCATCCCCTGTCGTCCGCTTCTCCTCCTGCCTTCAATCTTTCCCAGCATCAGAGTCTTTTCCAGTGAGTCAATTCTTCGCATCAGGTGGCCAAAGTGTTGGAGTTTCACCTTCAGCATCAGTCCTTCCAATGAATATTCAGGACTGATTTCCTTTAGGGTGGGCTGGTTGGATCTCCTTGTAGTCCAAGGGACTCTTAAGAGTCTCCTCCAACACCACAATTCAAAAGCACCTGTTCTTTGGCACTCAGCTTTCTGTATAGTTCAACTCTCACATCCATACATGACTACTGGAAAAACCATAGCTTTGACTAGACAGACTTTTGTTGGCAAAGTAATGTCTCTGCTTTTTAATAAGCTGTCTAGGTTGGTCATAGCTTTTCTTCCAAGGAGCAAGCGTCTTTTAATTTCATGGCTGCAGTCACCATCTGCAGAGATTTGGAGCCCAAAGTCTCTCACTGTTTCTGTTATTTCCCCATCTATTTGCCATGAAGTGATGGGACCAGATACCATGATTTTAGTTTTCTGAATGTTGAAAACTAAATATTAAGTCAGGCAGTAATAAATTCTTTGGAGGAAAGTTAAGTACAGGGAATGAAGAATGCCAGGGCAAAGTCTAAGTGTATTTGCTGTTTTGTATACAGTGGTCAGAGAAAGCTTGGGTGACATTTGAAAAGGGGGAAGAGAGCGACAGAGTGATGTGAGTCCTACTTAGGTGGAGGGAACAGCAGGTACCACGGGCCCTGAAGTGGATGGAGTGTGTTTGGATGTTGCAGAAACTTCCAAGGAGATCTCTGGACTGGTGGGTTGAGTAAGATATAGAGAGAGGAGTAAGAGATTAAGTTGGAGAGGTAGATGAATCTAGAATGTTTAGAGTCTTATAGATTGATATAGGGGTGTTGGTTTTTCTCTGAGACGGGGACCACCGCAGGATTTGAGCAAAGTTGTGACATGGTCTAATTTGTGTCTTAAAAGCATCCCTTTAGTTACTTCATTGAAATGAGACTGTAGAAGATCCTAGTCTCAGGGAGCAGGGAGACCAGTTAGGAGGCTTTTGTCCATGTGGGAGGGAGTGGTGGAGCTCCAGTGATAGCTGTGGAGTTGGTGGAGGGTGCTATAGGTTGTTCTATATGCAGATACTAAATGCAGTGAAAGCCTTTCTGTTCTCGGCCCTCAAAATCAAGTTCATGTAACATAACATTGTGATGTAAAAACATGAAAGCTTATGCTATATTACATAATTGAAGGAGTTAAGAGATTGCAGCAAACTTTTTAGTTTTTCAAATGTTGTATATTAGCATTAATACCAAGCCAAATAAACTTTTTTTTTTTTTTTACTGCCCTCCATGTCCTTGATCCCTTTAAAACAGTCTATTTTAGTTTTTCCCATTACTCTTTTTGTTGATACTGCTTTCATTTCTGTTTCTGATTTTTAGCTTTCCTCTTCTATGGTGTTGTAATTACAAATACCTCATCTCTTTTATTTAGCCATACTTTAACCA
Organism: Oreotragus oreotragus; assembly: GCA_006410675.1. NCBI lineage: Eukaryota > Metazoa > Chordata > Mammalia > Artiodactyla > Bovidae > Oreotragus > Oreotragus oreotragus. The sequence continues at coordinate 42,990 of SJYX01019403.1, read as the reverse complement.
GTATTCTTTAGGTAGTTTATTAGGTTTTTGCTTTTCTTTCTTGATTTGGATGATCTTTTAAATTCTCTTGAACTTTCATCATTGTCTCTGCTATCTAACCTGAAGTTATTTTGGTTGATTATATAATTGGAGTTTTTTCAATTCTGAAAAGGCGATAGAGAGATAAATGTACTAAATAAATACTCAATATTATTCTGCTGGTTCGCTATATTAGTTGCTTGTTATTTGGTTCATTGTTTACTTATCTGTTGTAAACTGTATTCATTATGTCATGAACACACTTAAAAGTTTATACATATGCCTATTTCAGTAATTACAGTCTTTGGTAAGTATCTAGGCTTTGCCATCAGGCCGTTATGAGTTAGAATCTCGCTTCTGCTGGTTATTAGACTTGCAAGGTATGCTAGGCCCTTCTTATACCTACCTGTGAAATGGGGAACACAGTGTCTTCTTCCAAGAATATGAAGTGCATAACTGTGTCTGGTAGTACTAATAATAGTCCTTCAGGTGGTTATTGCCTCTTTTTTCTTTATAAGCCATTACTCTTTAGTCTCTAAGTTGTGTTTGACTCTTGTGATAGAATGGACTATAGCCTGCCAGGCTCCATGGGATTTCCCAGGCAAGAGAACTGGAGGTTGCCATTTCTTTCTCCAGGAAATCTTCCTGAATCAGGGATTGAACCAGTGTCTCCTGCATTGGTGCGAATTCTTTACCACTGAGCCACTGAGGAAGCCCTTATAAACCACTGGGGTAATTTTTAAAGAGTTAACAAGTGATAAATATGAAGTTTTTTTTTTTTTTTTAAATTAAGCTGGAATTCCCTTTGCCTTCTTTCTTCTTTCCTTTTCTTTGTTCTTATCCCAGTGCACAGTCATCTTGCTAAAAGGCTGTGGATCCATTTGGGAATGAATGGCTGGGACAAAGACAAAAATGCTGTGTAGGAAGGTTTTTCCTCAAGGGGACCTATTCTCCCCTTCAGCCAGGAGGTTCTAAGTCTGTAAGCTGGGAGGGCCTTGACTCTATTTTAGTAATTCAAGTTAGTCTTGTGTTCACTTGACCTAGAACTCTTTAGCGCATATAGATCAAATAAGAATTTAGTAGACAGCTGATCTGTTTCTCTTTTGCAGGTACCATGATCAAATGGCAAATGCCATATATAGCTTTCTGAGTCAGACTATTCTGATGTCTGTTTTCACCCTGCTGTGCACGGTGGTGACCAAGTCCACTTTGTCTTTGGTGATTAAATACTGTCTAGGCGCCTGCCTCCCAGGATCCATTTTTGTCCATTGCAGTTGGGGAGCCCAGTTCAGTGGCAGCAGTTCACACTGTAATTTGTGACCTGGAGAGAAGAGCAACCATGGAGTTCTTTAGTGATGCTGAGGTTCACCTCAAACATTTATTTCTGACAGTTGTCCTGAAAAGTATGTCTTCTGGATTATCCTGGGGTGGTTCAGTATGTTTTACATGATAAACCACTTTAAATGTTTCAGGTTCTCAAAGCCTTTGAATACCACCTTTTACATTATACTGGTATTCTACCAAATTATTATTATTCTACCAGTTGAGCTATTTCAAATCCTGAAAGATCATGCTGTGAAAGTGCTGCACTCAATATGCCAGCAAATTTGGAAAACTCAGCAGTGGCCTCAGGACTGGAAAAGTCAGTTTTTATTCCAGTGCCAAAGAATGTTCAAACTACCACACAATTTTACTCATCTCACATGCTAGTAAAGTGATGCTTAAAATTCTCCAAGCCAGGCTTCAGCAGCACGTGAACTGTGAACATCTAGATGTTCAAGCTGGTTTTAGAAAAGGCAGAGGAACCAGAGATCAAATTGCCAACATACACTGGATCATCAAAAAAGCAAGAGAGTTCCAGAAAAACATTTATTTCTGTTTTATTGACTATGAAAGACTTTGAGTGTGTGAATCACAATAAACTGTGGAAAATTCTGAAAGAGATGGGAATACCAGACCACCTGACCTGCCTCTTGAGAAATCTGTATGCAGGTCAGGAAGCAACAGTTAGAACTGGGCATGGAACAAGACTGGTTCCAAACAGGAAAAGGAGTACTTTAAGGTTGTATATTGTCACCCTGCTTGTTTAACTTCTATGCAGAGTACATCATGAGAAACGCTGGGCTGGATGAAGCACAAGCTGGAATCAAGATTGCCAGGAGAAATATTAATAACCTCAGATGTGCAGATGACACCACCCTTATGGCAGAAAGTGAAGAGGAACTAAGAAGCCTCTTGATGAAAGTGAAAGAGGAGAGTGAAAAGGTTGGCTTAAAGCTCAACGTTCAGAAAACTAAGATCATGGCATCTGGTCCCATCACTTCATGGCAAATAGATGGGGAAACAGTGTCAGACTTTATTTTTTGGGCTCCAGAATCACTGCAGATGGTGATTGCAGCCATGTAATTAAAAGATGCTTACTCCTTGGAAGGAAAGTTATGACCAACCTAGACAGCATATTAAAAAGCAGAGACTTTACCTTGCCTGCAAAGGTCCATCTAGTCAAGGCTGTGGTTTTTCTAGTAGTCATGTATGGATGTGAGACTTGGACTAGAAAGAAAGCTGAGTGCTGAAGAATTGATGCTTTTGAACTGTGATGTTGGAGAAGACTCTTGAGAGTCCCTTGGATTGCAAGGAGATCCAACCAGTCCATTCTAAAGGAGATCAGTCCTGAGTGTTCATTGGAAGGACTGTTGTTGAAGCTGAAACTCCAATACTTTGGCCACCTGATGCAAAGAACTGACTCCTTTGAAAAGACACTGATGCTGGGAAAGATTGAAGGCAGGAGGAGAAGGGAACGACAGAGGATGAGATGGTTGGATGGCATCACTGAGTCAATGGACATAGGTTTGGGTGGACTCCGGGAGTTGGTGATGGACAGGGAGGCCTGACGTGCTGCAGTCCATGGGGTTGCAAAGAGTCAGACACGACTGAGCAACTGAGCTGAACTGAACCGTGTTATACTGAGGCAGTCCTGGCATTTCAAGTTCTTTTAGTGTATACTGCCTTTTGGTACATGTTTTATCCCATTGACCCAGAGCCTTTTCTAACTAGCTCCTTGAGGTACAATATTGAATCTAGAATAGCCATTTGGTTAGTCTCATAACAAATTCTCCTCATCCAAGTTTGCCTTGTCCATATTATCCCACATCCATAATGTTAAATCCCACATGTATTACTCAGATTTTTATCTGTATAAATTGGAAAAATCATACTGTTCTTTTGAATTGTAGTACTAGAGGTGTAGACCTAGGGGTCACTCCTTGTATCACACCTTTCAGGACCAGTGGGACTTTTGGGTCTGGAAGGAAAGGGTCTGTGTAGACCCTGAGGGGAATTAGCTGTGTCTGGCAAGGCACCTATCTAAGGGGAAGTTATTATAGAGTCTTCATGCAAACCAGAGTTCACCTCTGTCAAGGGTCTGTGTCTTACAGCAAAGAAGACCCAGCACAACTTAGAGGTTCAGTGTCCTCAGCTTCATTGAGATTTGTGTGCATGTTGTCACTCCAGTTTGCAAGGCCCCATTTCTTCCTAGCCAGTGCCCTTTAAAAGACAGTATCTTGTGAGGTCGAGAATTCAATTTGTGTTGGAATTCAGCCACTCACCAGATGACTCTGGGTTTGGTTTACAGAAATCTCAGCTCTGAGGCTTCAGTAGATAAAGGTTTCTTTCAGGGAAGACAAGAAGCGTTCAGGCCATTTATATAGCATTTGAGCTAGGCATGTGAAGTGCTGAGCTTATCCTTTTACTTCCCCCCTTTACCCAGCACAGGAGTCACCTGCTAATCTCATTGTAATTTTTAGTTTGCCACGTGTTGTAAGGTATCAATTGCATGTTCACCTAGGACCTTGATTTCTGTAAGTATTTGATTAAGAGTATCCAGTGGTTATATATCTTTTACTGTACATCTCTTTTGCTGTGTCACTCTATGGATTCTCAGTGCCTTCTTTGCCTGTCCACTGGAAATGGAGTCATTAGTGCCTTTAAATTGAATCAGAGTAGAGAACCAATTTAATAAACCCCAGAACAAATTCAGAAAACTCATGTTTAAGCATCTGTTCTTATAGAACTACTTTTGATACCCAAGTCAGTATCAGGTTCTTTAGAGAAACAGAACAAGTATATATGTGCACACACAGGTACACATGACTTCCGTGGTAATAATTTTCTTCCTTTTGTTAAGCAATATTACTTAGCTTTATCTTGAAGTATGTATAGAATCATGTGCCTTTTGTCTGTCTTGCCAGTGCTGAGAAGTATATTTTGTTCATTTTATTGTATGTAACTTCGTTTTATTTCTGTATTATATTCCAGGTGTGAATGCTCCACAGTTTAATTTTTTGAATGAACATTTTTTCTTTGCAGTTTCTGCCCTTTTGTGAACAGTGCTCTGTGAATATCCTCTTATTTACATTTATGTGAGTTTCACAGGGTGATGTAATCAAGGAGTTTGCTGGGTCAGATAGTATCATCTTTACTTGTTACTACCTAATTATTTGCCAAAAGAGGAAATGTTAGTTTATTTTCCCAGCATCACCCATATTGGTATTATATACACTTAAAAGAAGTTTCTGGAGTGGATGTGAAAAATGGTACCTTTTTGTGTATTTAACTTGTTCATTACTGTTGGGTGTTAGTTGCTCAGGCCTATCTGACTCTTTGTGACCCCATGGACGATTGCTTGCCAGGCTCCTCTGTCCATGGAATTCTCCAGGCAAAAATACTGGAGTGGGTTGTCATTTCCTTCTCCAGGGGAACTTCTTGACCCAGGGATGTAACCTAGGTCTCTTGCATTACAGGCAGATTCTTTACTGTCTGAGACACCAGAAAAATTAAGCATTATTTCATATTACCGGTTATTTCAATTTCTTCTTTTGGAGATTGTCTATTCAGGCCTTCTCTATTTTTTTCTGTTGGGTGGTTGTTTTTTTTTTTAATAATGTTTTTGGAATTCTTTGTATTTCTATCCTGTGTTACAAACTATTTTGTAATTCTTCATATTTCTATCCTTTGGTTACAGTTGGCAGTATTTCTTTTCAGTTTATGGCTTGTCTATTTATTTACTTATGGTGGGCTTAATGTTAGTTCTTATAGTTAGTATTGTCAAATTAACTGGGCTTTTCTTTTACTGTTAAATGCTTTTTGTGTCTTAGTTAAGAAATTCTTGCTCACTCTGATATATAATCTTACAGTATTGTTTCAAAGCTGTGTAATTTGTATTTCAGCTGAGGATTTTAATTTGCCAAGAATTGATTTTTGTGTATTTTGTGAGAATCCAGTCTGATTTTCTTTTTTTTTTTTTTTCCTGTATGTAGATCCTCAGCCAATTCCAGAACCATTTATTTTACAAGTTTCAGTTTTCCTCACCAATTAATTTGTATTGCTCATTCTGCCATATATCAAGTGTCTGTATGTGTGTGTATCTGTTTCTGAGCTCCTTATTTCTTCCACTGATTTGTTTGTTACTTTGACAATACAGTTTATTAAGTTACTGTCATCTTAAGTACAGCAGGTTTTCTCATTTTTTCCTCCAAATTAGCTATTCATTGTCATTTTGCGTATTCATATTCATTTTATAATCAGCTTGTTCAGCTCTAGGGGGAAAAAAAACTGTTGTGTTTCTACTGGACTTGCAAATTGATTTGGAGTTAGTTGACATCTTTGTAACATTGAGTCTTCCAATTTGAAATTTTGGTCTATATCTCTATTTTGATGGTGCTCATAAAACTTTATAATTTTTTAGAGATCTTACATGTTGTAATTATTCCTAGGTACTTTGTTTCATTCTCCCTCTTTTAAAAAAATATTCTAGTATATATTTTAAAAATGGAATTGTCAGTTCTTCTGCTTTAGGATAGCAAATATGGATTCATGGTTGTCTTGAGTTGGTTGTTTTTGTACCTCAAGAAGCATGAACTTGTAAATTTTCTCTTTTCCTGAAATTTTTTAGCATGGGTAGGAAAAGGCAAGAGTTAAGCCTCATATTGAGTTTTGGAAACTGTCTATGTATGAGAAATGTGAAAAAACAGAAATTTGACTCTAACCAAATTTCATCAGTTTAAAGTCTCCATCTTGCTCTGTTGTTCATGAGGGTTAACTGAAGTTGTAATCCCAACTAAGCAACTCCTTGGATAATTTCTTCTTATGAAACTTTCAGCTAGAACTTGAGGGCCTGAGGTTCAGACAAATTTTGAATTAGTTTGAAAAAGTAAGTGACTGTGTTTTAGGCTTTATCCACTCCTCAAAGTAATAGTCTTTTTAAGGATTTTTAAGGAATAATTGTCAAACTCAGTGTATTATCTGTATTGCTGCATAGTACATTACTACAAACTCATCTACTTAAAACATGTGAATTTATTATCTTAGAGTTTCTGTTTTCCAGCTATCTTGGCGTAGGTTAACTGGAGTCTCTGCTCAGTCTCCCAAGGTTGAAATCAAGGTGTTTGTTGGGCCACATTCTGACCTGGAGCTTGGAGTCCTCTACCAGGCTCGCTCAGTGTTGGCAGAATTCGGGTCCTTGTGGCTATAGTGCCAAGGACCTTGGTCTCCTGATGTCTTTTGGCCCTTTGTTATTCTCTCACAGCATGATGGTTTGCTCCTTCTAGGTCAATCTGTTTTACATGTGTCTTTTTGACCTTTTTTTATAAGGGGTGTTTTTAATGTGATAAGGTTATTCCCACCCTGGATAAAATCTCTTTTAAAGTGAAGTAAAAGTCAACTGATTGACTTAACCTTAAAGACATCTACAAAATCTTTTCTGCCAGGTAATATAACAAATCACACTAGGGATATCTCATCATATTCACAATTCCTCACATTTGTAGGATTATGTAGATTGTATACACCAGGGAGATAGCTTAGAATTATGCCTGTCACAGTCTGACTCATACAAGAAGTTTCCAGCTTCTCGAATCAAATGATACCTTGATTGTTGTTCACGTATGATTTATGTTCACACATAAAGCTTTTTTTAAAATGTGCTTTTATTCTTCGGAAGGAATGATGCTAAAGCTGAAACTCCAGTACTTTGGCCACCTCATGCAAAGAGTTGACTCATTGGAAAAGACTTTGATGCTGGGAGGGATTGGGGGCACGAGGAGAAGGGGATGACAGAGGATGAGATGGCTGGGTGGCATCACCGACTCGATGGACATGAGTCTTAGTGAACTCCGGGAGTTGGTGATGGACAGGGAGGCCTGGCGTGCTATGATTCAGGGGGTCGCAAAGAGTCGGACACAACTGAGCGACTAAACTGAACTGAACTATAGACTCAAGTTGCAAAATTTTTACAAAGAGGGGTTCTCTGTATCCATTCTGATAAACTGAATCTTCCAATCTAAAAATTGAAAAAATTTCCCCAGTGGTGATACATTACATAAATACAGTACATTATCAAACTCAGGAAACTGATACTGGCATAGTATGAATAAGTAGACTACGGACTTTACTCCAGTTTCAACTGTTTTTATGTCATGAATTTTTAAATTTTGGTATGTCTTTGTGCATAATTATATATGTATAGATGCTTAATAACAATTTCATTCAAGACAGAGTTGCTCTGTCATCAGAAAGGAATTTCCTTGTGCTCTAGGCATATAGTAACACATTACTTCTGAATCCCTGGCAGCTGTTCTGTTCTCCACTTCTATACTTTTGTCATTACAAGAATGTTATATAAATGAAAATTTAGATTATGTAATTTCCTGAGACGGATGCTCTTCACTCAGCATAATGCCCTTAAAGTTCATTCAAATTGCTGAATGTATCAATAGTTGATTTCTTTTTTATGGCCGAGTAGTTTCCACTGTATGGCTATACCACTGCTTGTTTAACCATTCAGACCCATTAAAGGAAATAACGTGTTTCCAGTTTGGCCCTGTTAGCAAATAAAGTTCCTACAAATATTTCTGTTCAGAATTTTGTATAAACATGTTTCTGTTTCTCCAGAATAAGTGTCTAGTAATGCAGTTGACTAGAGAAGGCAGTTGCAACCCACTCCAGTACTCTTGCCTGGAAAATCTCATGGGCAGAGGAGCCTGGTAGGCTGCAGTCTATGGGGTTGTGAAGAGTCAGACACGACTCTTCATTTTCACTTTCATGCATTGGAGAAGGAAATGGCAACCCACTCCAGTGTTCTTGCCTGGAGAATCTCAGGGTCGGGGGAGCCTGGTGGGCTGCCGTCTATGGGGTCGCACAGAGTCGGACACGACTGAAGCTACTTAGCAGCAATGCAGTTGATGGACTATATGACAAGTATGTGTTTAACTTTTTAAGAAACTGCCAGACTGATTTTCAGAGTGATTTCTGTACTGATTTCCAGAGTAAAATTTTACATTTTCAGCAGCAAAGCATAAGTGATGCAGTTTCTCTGCATCCTTGCCAGTATTTAGTTCTATTGATATTTTTTATTTTGAGTGTCCTAATAGATGTATGGTGGTATCCCATTGTGATTTTAATTTGCCTTTTTCTAATTGGTAACAGGGTTCAACATCTTTTCATGTGTTTATCTGCCATCTCTATGTTCCTGTCTTTGCTCATTTTCTAACTGGATTTTGGTTGTTTTTCACTGTGGACCTTTTCAAATAAAGTGGAGACAGTAGTATAATGAATCCCTATTATTGAGTTTCAGCAGTTATTGCATTTTGTTCTTTTGAATATTTCAAAGCAAATCAGATGTGTATGTTTCATGTCATTTCACTTATATCCTTAGTATATAATACTAATACCTAATTGTATTAGTGTATACCTAGTATATATTAGTAATAGTATATATTAGTAGTTAGTATATACTTAGGATATATCAGTAATATATAATATATATCTAATACCTAATACTTAGTCCATGTTTACATTTTTCTGTTTCAAAGATATATTTTTTAAAATGGTGTGTCTGAATCAGAATTCAAGTAAGATCATTTAGTTATGTTTTTTTTTTTTTGATCACTCTCCTTGCTTTTTTTCCCTCAAGCATTTGATTTGTTGGAGAAGATGGGTCATTTGTCTTCTAGACCAATTTGGATTAGGCTGATTTTTTTCTCTTTGTGTTGTTAACTTGTCCTATCCCCAGTTTCCTCCAAACTGACAGTAAAATTTAGTGTCTTCATTAGATACAGGTTCAGATTTTTAGACAAGAGTACTTCACGGGACTATGGCATACTCCCCGTTGCATCCCATCACAAGGCACATAATGTTTGATTGTTCCGCTTTTCAGACTGCTAAATTCAATAAGTTCAAGCATTGTCAGCCTTATGCCTCCATTTAAGGATTTCTCATTTATCTTTTACTTAATGGTTATGGCTTCCATTCGGAGAAGGCAATGGCACCCCACTCCAGTACTCTTGCCTGGAAAATCCCATGGACGGAGGAGCCTGGTAGGCTGCAGTCCATGGGGTCGTTAAGGGTCGGACACAACTGAGCGACTTCACTTTCACTTTTCACTTTCATGCATTGGAGAAGTTAATGGCAACCCACTCCAGTGTTCTTGCCTGGAGAATCCCAGGGACGAGGGAGCCTGGTGGGCTGCCATCTATGGGGTCGGACAGAGTCGGACACGACTGAAGTGACTTAGCAGTAGCAGTAGCCTGGCTTCCATTGAGGACTCTTTCCAGTATTTCATTTGGGGTTACAAAGAGATGACTTTCCAATTTAGTTGTTTTTTCATTTGTTTGCTGGATTGTCGAGAACTTTTATCAACTTTTTGATTTTCATGAAATACATTCATACAGGAAAGGTAGTAAAAAAAAAAAAAAGCTCAATTCTCCCCACTCCTCTTTAATTATCAGTTCTCAGAGTAATGACTTGTCATCCAAGTCATCTGCAGAAGACACCAATGAGATGTTTCCCTTCCCGTCATTTTCTTTGTGTGTCATTTTGAATTTGTAGTTTTTTAAAAAAGTATTTTATACTTTTCAATGACATTTTCTTTAAAATGTCATTTTCTAACCATAGATGTTTAGAAGTGCAATTGATTTTTGTACACTGATACTTTTAATCCAGGAAACTTGCTAAGTTCTTGTTCATTTAAATTTATTTTTAGATTTATAATTACAAGTTTTTATTCTGCTTTTCACATCTTTATACCGTTTTTTGTTCCTTACTGTGAGGTTAAAGCGTCTGCCTCCAATGCGGGAGACCCGGGTTCAATCCCTGGGTCGGGAAGGTCCTCTGGAGAAGGAAATGGCAATCCACTCCAGTATTCTTGCCTGGAGAATCCTGTGGACAGAGAAGCCTAGTAGGTTACAGTTCATGGGGTCACTAAGAGTCGGACACGACTGAGCGACTTCACCTCACTGTGGTAGCATAATACTCTATTATTGTTTGAACAGAAATGGATAATATAACCCTTCTGTTATTCCTTACATCAGGGGCAACATTTTCAATATTTTATTATTAAGTATGTGTTTTGCTATAGATTCTTTATCTGATTAAGGATGTTCCCTTATATACCTATTCATTTTATCATGTACTAGTGTCTAATTTTGTGAAATGTTTTATTGTATTTGTGATTCTATGAGTTTTCTGCCTTTAATCTGTTAAGGTTAATATGTTAATTGATTTTCATTAATGTTCAGCCTTCTCCAGTGAACCACATTTTGTCAGAACTCTCCACTGTGACCCATCCATCTTGGGTGGCCCTATATGGCATGGCTTAGTTTCCTTGAGTTAGACAAGACTGTAGTCCATGTGATTAGCTTGGTTAGTTTTCTATGACTGTGGTTTCAGTCTGTCTGCCCTCTGATGCCCTCTCTCAGTGCCTACCGTCTTATTGGGGATTCTCTTACCTTGGATGTGGGCTATCTCTTCACATGCTTCAGCAAAGCACAGCCACTGATCCTTTCCTTGGATGTGGGGTATCTCTTCACGGCTGCTGCTGCTGACCTTGGACCTGGGGTATCTAACAGAAGAGGAAGATATTAAGAAGAGGTGGCAAGAATACACAGAACTGTACAAAAAAGATCTTCACGACCCAGATAATCACAGTGGTGTGATCACTCACCTAGAGCCTGACATCCTGAAATGTGAAGTCAAGTGGGCCTTAG
>SJYX01019403.1:0-29429 GCA_006410675.1 Oreotragus oreotragus | reverse complement strand
CTTCAGCAATATGTGAACCATGAGCTCCCTGATGTTCAAGCTGGTTTTAGAAAAGGCAGAGGAACCAGAGATCAATTGCCAACATCCGCTGGATCATCGAAAAAACAAGAGAGTTCCAGCAAAACATCTATTTCTGCTTTATTTACTATGCCAAAGCCTTTGTATGGATCACAATAAACTGTGGAAAATTCTGAAAGAGATGGGAATACCAGACCACCTGACCTGCCTCTTGAGAAAGCTGTATGCAGGTCGGGAAGCAACAGTTAGAACTGGACATGGAACAACAGACTGGTTCCAAATAGGAAAAGGAGTACGTCAAGGCTGTATATTGTCACACTGCTTATTTAACTTATATGCAGAGTACATCATGAGAAATGCCAGTCTGAATGAAGCACAAGCTGGAATCAAGATTGCCAGGAGAAATATTAATAACCTCAGATATGCAGATGACACCACCCTTATGGCAGAAAGTGAAGAACTAAAGAGCCTCTTGAGTGAAAGAGGAGAGTGAAAAAGTTGGCTTAAAACTCAACATTTAGATGATTAAGATCATGGCGATGGAGAAACAGTGGAAACAGTGTCAGACTTTATATTTTGGGCCTCCAAAATCACTGCAGATGGTGACAGCAGCAGTGAAATTAAAAGATGCTTACTCCTTGGAAGAAAAGTTATGACCAACATAGACAGTATATTAAAAAGCAGAGACATACTTTGCCAATAAAGGTCCGTCTAGTCAGAGCTATGGATTTTCTAGTAGTCATATATGGATGTGAGAGTTGGACTATAAAGAAAGGTGAGTGCCAAAGAATTGATACTTTTGGACTGATGTTGGAGAAGACTCTTGAGAGTCCCTTGGACTGCAAGGAGATCCAACCAGTCCATCCTAAAGGAGATCAGTCCTGAGTGTTCATTGGAAGGACTGATGTTGAAGCTGAAACTCCAATACTTTGGCCACCTGATGCGAAGAACTGACTCCTTTGAAAAGACACTGATGCTGGGAAATGAAGGCAGGAGGAGAAGGGGACGACAGAGGATGAGATGGTTGGATGGCATCACTGACTCAATGGACATGGGTTTGGGTGGATTCCGGGAGTTGGTGATGGACAGGGAGGCCTGGCTCCATGCGGTCACAGAGAATCAGACACGACTGAGCAACGGAACTGAACTGAATGTTAACCAATCTTCCATCCCTGGTGTAAACTCTGCTTTGTCATAATGTATTATTATCCCTTTTCTGTAGTTTGTTTAATTTGCTAATATTTTTAGATTTTTATGTTTTAAGTGAGGCTGGATTGTAATTTTCAGTTTTAGTACTGTTTTCTTGGCTTTGGTACTAGTGTTAAGCTATCATCATAAAACGAGTTAAGGAAGTTTCTCTTTTCTTTTTGTGTTAAAATTAGGGTTCCTTTTTCCTTGATTATTGTTAAAACTCAAGAATGAAAACAACTGGGCTTGGAGAAGTTCCTAGGTAGTTTAGTTTTCAATTCTTTGAAGACTGTAAGGTTAATGTAGTGTCTTTCTGTGGTGATAAGCTAGTAGTTAAAAGTGAAAAATTCTGTATTTTTATTTTAGGAATTATTAGGCTTCCCTGATAGCTCAGTTGGCAAAGAATCCGCCTGCATTGCTGGAGACCCTGGTTCAATTCTCAAGTCGGGAAGATCTGCTGGAGAAGGGATAGGCTATCCACTCCTGTATCCTTGACATCCCTTGTGGCTTAGCTGGTAAAGAATCTGCCTGTAGTGTGGGAAACCGGGGTTTGATCCCCGGGTTGGGAAGATCCCCTGGAGAAGGGAAAGGCTACGCACTGCAGTATTCTGGCCTGGAGAATTCCACGGACTGTATAGTCCATGTGGTCGCAAAGAGTCAGATACGACTGAGTGTTTTTCACTTACACTTTTTTGTGTATGTATGTATTTATTTAGTTTCCCTAGTGTGTCAGTGGTAGAGTCTGCCTGCAATGCAGGAGATGTGGGTTTGATCCCTGGGTTGGGAACATCCCCTGGAGAAGGAAATGGCAACCTGCTCCAGTATTCTTGCCTGGGATATCTCATGGACAGAGAAGCCTATATATTTATTTAAATTGTGGTATAGATGATCTACAGTGTATTAATTTTAGATGTTTGAAAGTGAAAGTGTTAGTTGCTCAGTTGTGTCTAACTCGTTGCGACCCCATGGACAGACCTCATCTGTACTTGACCAGATGTATAGCAAAGTGATTCAGTTAAATACACACACACACACACACACACACACCCCCACCCCTGAACCCCACCAGATGTATATCACATGCACACACACACATACACCTGTACCCCACCAGATGTATAGCACACACACTCACACACACACACACCTGTACTTCACCAGATGTATAGCACACACACACCTGTACCCCACCAGATGTATAGCACACACACTCGCACACACACACACACCTGTACCCCACCAGACGTATAGCACACACTTGCACACACACACACACCTGTACCCTACCAGATGTATAGCACACACATGCACGCACACACACAGACACACCTGTACCCCACCAGATGTATAGCACACACACACCTGTACCCCGCCAGATGTATAGCACACACACTCGCACACACACACACACCTGTACCCCACCAGACGTATAGCACACACTTGCACACACACACACACCTGTACCCTACCAGATGTATAGCACACACACGCACGCACACACACAGACACACCTGTACCCCACCAGATGTATAGCACACACACACATACCTGTACCCCTTCAGATGTATAGCACACACACACACATACCTGTACCCCATCAGATGTATAGCACACACTCATGCACACACCTTTACCCCACCAGACGTATAGCACACACACATGCACACACACACACACCACTGTACCCCACCAGATGCATAGCAGAGTGATTCAGTTAAACACACACACACACACAGTAGGTCTTTAATGGTCATCTATTTTATATGTAGTCGTGTGTATATGTTAATGCCTAACCCCTGCTTTATCTGTTTTCCCCCTTTACCTTTGATAAACATTTTTGTTTACTTTGTCTCTGGGTCTAGTTCTGATAAGTTTTTTTCATTTTTAAAGATTCTTTTTTTAGATTCAACATTCTTTGATTAATGGTTTGAGATGAGCTATTTTGTTTCCATTTTTTGAGGTATTGCTTGCATGCTTTTTGTAAGTAACAGTTATATGAAATAAAATTACATTAAAATTGATTAGTATATTGTGCTTTAATGCAGTATAGATTTGTGTTTTAAGCTTCTTAAATTTGTAGGCTTTCTGAATAATGAATCTTCAAGGAATCTTTAGAGGACTTTGAGCTAGATATCTAACTTAAGCTTCTTCTTCTGCTACGTACAGTCATTGAGTATATCTCTTACTTTTGGGGCTTCAGATTTCTCATTTGTAGAACAAATATCTACTTATAGGAAAAACTGAGAAATTTTAACCATATGCTATTTTTTATATATATATATATATATATATATACACACACATATATATATATATACATGAAAAGTTTAAAAGATCGTGGATTTAGGTAATATGTTCAAAGAGGGACTTGAGAAGGAAACTTTTTACTAAGGTATAGTTGATGTACAATATTGTATGTTACAGGTGTGCCACATAGTGATTCACAGTTCTTAAAGGTTACACTCCACTTATAGTTATTGTGAAATACTGGCTCTTTCCCCTGCGTTGTGCAGTATATCCTTCTCGCTTATTCATTTAACGCATAATAGTCTGTACTGCTTAATCCCCTACCCCTGGCTTGGCCTTACCACCTCTTCTTCCCACTGGTAACTACTGTTTGTTCTTTATAACTGTGAGTGTGTTCCTTTTTGGTGTATTCACTAGTTTGTTATATTTTAAAATTCCACACAGAAGTGGTATCATATAGTGTTTGTCTTTCTCTGTATGACTTATTTAACTCAGCATAATACCCTCCAAGTCCATCCATTTCACTCTTTTTTATAGCTGAGTATTATGCCATTTTGTATGTATATATATGGGTGTGTGTATACACACATACCATATCTTCATTATCCTTTCATCTGCTGATGAACGCTTAAGTTACTTACATATCTTGAAAATTGTATAAATGCTGTTGTGAACATTGGGGTGCGTGTATTTTTTTGAATTAGTGTTCTGTTTTTTTTGGATATGTACACAGTAATGGAATTGCTGGGTCAAATGGTGGTTCTATATTTAGTTTTTAGAGAAACTTCCATACTGTTTTCCACAGTGGCTGCTCCAGTTTACATTCCCACCAACAGTGTGGGAGAGTTTCTTTTTCTCCACATCTTCACCAACATTTGTTATTTGTGTTCTTTTTGATGACAGGCATTCTGACAGGTGTGTGGTGATATCTCATGATTTTAATTTGCATTCTCTGAGTTTTACCGGTGGTGAGCATCTTTTCATGTGCCTTTTGGCCATTTGCATTTCCTCTTTAGAAAAATGTCTGTTAGATTCTGCTCATTTTTCATTTGGGTTGTTTTATTTTTTGTATTGAGTTGTGTGAGCTGTTTATACATTTTTGATATTAACTCCCTTATTGGTAATATCACTTGCAAATGTTTTCTCCCTTTCAGCTGGTTGTTTGTTTTGTCAATGGTTTCCCTTGCTGGGCAAAAGCTTTTAAGTTTAATAGGTCTCGTTTGATAATTTAGGTTTTATTTCTTTTCCTTTAGGAGTAGAACCAGAAATTATTGCTGAGATTTATGTCATAGAGTATTTTATGTATGTTTTCTTCTAAAAGTTTTATGGTTTTGTCTTATAAGTAGGTCTAATCCATTTTGAGTTTATTTTTGTGTGTACCGTTAGAAAATGTTCTAATTTCATTCTTTTACATGTAGCTGTCCAGTTTTCCCAGCACCATTTATTGGAGAGACTGTCTTTTATATGTCGTATATTCTTGACTCTGTGAGTTTGTTTCTGGGCTCTCTATTCTGTTTCACTGATCTTCTGTGTGTGTGTTTTTGTATTGGCACCATACTGTTTTGATTACTGTAGCTTTGTAGTATAATCTGAAGTCAGGGTGCATGGTTCTTCCAGCTCTGTTCTTCTTTCTCAAGATTGTTTTGGCTATTTGGCATCTTTTGTGTGTCCATATAGATTTTAAAAGTATTTGTTCTAGTTGTGAAAAATGCCCTTGATATTTTAATAGAGATGGCATTGAATCTGTAGATTGCTTTGGTTAATATCATTTTTACAACATTATTTCTTTTAGTCCATGAACATGGTATATTTTTCCTCCTGATTGTGTTGTCTTCATTTTCTTTCATCAGTGTCTTACAGTTTTCTGAGTATAAGTCTTTTACCTCCTTGAAAGTGAAAGTGAAGTCACTCAGCCATGTCCGACTCTTTGCGACCCCATGGACTGTAGCCTACCAGGCTCCTCTGTCCATGGGATTTTCCAGGCAAGAATACTGGAGTGGGTTGCCAATTTCTTCTCCAGGAGATCTTCCCCACCCAGGGATTGAACCTGGGTCTCCCACATTGTAGGCAGATGCTCTACGGTCTGAGCCACCAGGGAAGTCCTTTACCTCCTTAGGTAGCTTTATTCCTAGATAGTTTATTCTTTTTGATGGGTTTGTTTCCTTAATTTCTCTTCTGATAGTATTTTGTTAGTGTTAAGAAATGTAAGATTTCTGTATATTACTTTTGTACCTTGCAACTTTACTAAATTCATTGATGAGCTCTAGTAGTTTCTTGGTGGTGTTTTTAGGATTTTCTACTTATAGTATCATGTCATCTGCAAGATTCCTTTATTTCTTTTTCTTTTCTGACCACTGTGGCTAAGACTTGCAGTATTATGTTGAATAAAAGTCCAATATTATGTTGAATAAAAGTGGTGAAAGTGGGCATCCCTGTCTTAGTCTAGATCTTAGAGGAAATGCTTTCAGCTTTTCACCATGAATATGTTGTTAGCTGTGTGTTTGTCATATAGTCTTGATTATATTGAGACATGTTCCTTCCATGCCTGCTCTTTGAAAACTTTTTTTTTTAAACCATAAATGGATGTTGAATTTAGTCAGAAACTTTCTGTGTCTATTGAGATGATTGTGTGGTTTTTATTCTTACATTTGTTTATGTGGTGTATCACATTGGTAATCTTCAGTTATTGAAAAATCCTTACATCTCTGGGATAAATCCCACTTGACAATGGTATGATCCTTTTAATGTATTGTTGGTTTCAGTTTGCTAGTATTTTGTTGAGGATTTTTGTATCTTTGTTCATTAGTGATATTGGTGTGTACTTTTCATTTTTGTATGCACTGTCTTTGTGTGATTTTGGTTAAAAAAGTAACCTTTGAGATCTGGTTGAATCTCTCCATTTTTTAGATAATAGGAGCTACTGGAGGATGTATAGAGCTGTCTCCATGGCCTGGGCTTCCTGTTTCCCAAATTATTGGCTTTTCCTATTTTGTCTTCCTTCAAATTAAATACTGGGTACTTGAGAGAGACTGACTTCTTTAGGCACATAGATGACTGTATCATTCCTAAGAGGTCAGGTAGAAAAGTACACATGATATTAGGGAGAAAAAGGAATGTTAAGACTTTAGTTTCTTAAGTTACAAGTAATTAAAACTGCTTCAGAGAAGTTATTGATCTTTTTTTTTTCCACCACAGTTTAGACAAAGAGAACGTTGTTATACTTTTCAGGGATTAAAATTGATGTAATTCAGTAAGAAGTAAAGCTCTGTGTGGTTGCTGCATAACTTTGTACTTGAAATTCAGTTGAAATTTTACTTAAAAAACCATTACTTCAGAATAATTTTAGTAAAATTTTACCTTATATTTAACATAACTTTCAAATCAATTGTGTTTATAAGAGATAGTTTCTTAAAATCTAATTTGTCTACCTGGTTCTTTATTCTCACTAAATGTGCTTATGCTAAGTTGCTTTAGTCATGTCCACCTCTTTGCAACCCCACAGACTGCAGCCCACCAAGCTCTCCTCTCCAAGGGATTCCCTAGGCAAAAATCCTGGAGTGGGTGGCCATGCCCTCCTCCAGGGGATCTTCCTGACCCAGGGATCGAACCTGGATCTCTTACATCTCCTGCATCAGTAGGTGGGTTCTTCACCACTAGCTCCACCTGGAAAGCCCCTCACTAAATACAGTCTTGAAGAAAATTGTTTCCTTCAAATTTAAGTTGAAACTGGTAGTGGGAAGGGTTTGAGCTTTGAAGATTCCGTATGTTGTGTCCTCTTTGTGGGCTTCCTTTGTGGCTTAATGGTAAAGAATCTGTCTGCCAGTGCAGGAGACATGGATTCCATCTCTGAGTCAGGAAGATCCCCTGGAGGATGTAACAGTAACCCACTCCAGTATTCTTGGTGGGGAATTCCACGGACAGAGGAGCCTGGTGGGCTACAGACCACAGGGTCACAAAAGAGTTAGACATGACTTACCAACTAAAGAACAGCAGCAGCATCCTGGTTTTGGGGGCTTTTCCCTCCCTCTCTGCTGCAGTAACTGAAGACCCCAGACCGCTCTCCTCTCCATTCCTCTAGCTTAACCTCCTCTTGCCCCATTGTGTGTGCGTGCTAAGTTGCTTCAGTCGTATCAGACTATTTGCAACCCTGTGAACTGTAGCCCTGTAGCCCCGCTCCTTTGTCCATGGGCACTCTCCAAGCAAGAATACTGGATTGAGTTGCCGTGCTCTCCTCCAGGGCATCTTCCCGACCCGGGGATCGAACTCACGACTCTTGTTTCTGCTGCATTGGCAGGCAAGTTTTTTACCACTAGTGCCACTTGGGAAACCCCTCTCCTTCATTAGTACAGCACATATTTCAGTTGCTAATTATTATCTTCAGTTCCTGCTATCTGTTCTTGTTTGAGAATTTCCTCTTTCCCAGGAAATTTATTACTTGTGAAATGATGAGGCACACGGGGACTTGTTTATGGGAGGAGCCCAGGTTTGCTAAGGCAACTTTAAAATCCCAAATGTTTTGTAGAAAATACATAACCCATATTTTAAATGAATTACATGCTAGATTTGTTAATAGTTATTTTGAGTAAAAACTTTCTAGAAACTGAGGCTGTGTTGCTTTTGTATGAATAGAAATTTCTCTGAGGAGTTAGGTATAGTTGCTTAGTTGTGTCCTACTATTTGCAACCCTGTGGATGGTAGCCTGCCAGTCACCTGTGACCGTGGAATTCACCGGGCAATAATACTGGAGTGGCTTGCCATTTTCTTCTCTAAGGGATCTTTCTGACCCAGGGATCGAACCTGAGTCTCCCACATTGCAGGCAGGTTCTTTACTGTCTGAGCCACCAGGAAAGCCCCTCAGGAGTTACTAAGGATTTATATAAAATTAATGGTAATTTTGTTTAAAGTAACTTTGATTTAAAGTTGAAGGTAACATTTAACACAGCTTATGACTTCTTTGTTCTGAAAAACAAGACATTTTATTCAAATAAAACTCATTACATACATCCTGTCACAAAGGTAGTGCTTATACCTCCACAGAGAAGGTTTAGTTCCTTTATGTAATAAATGTGAGTTTCTTTTTAGGTTTTATGAGTGTTATTAGCTGTAGTTCTTCAAGTTTACAAAAGTGAAGTATTGCTTTTTACTTGTATTTTTCAATGCTACTCATAAGAAGTCATGAAGATGAGTTGTTGTTGCTAAGTCACTTCAGTCGTGTCTGACTCTGTGTGACCCCATAGATGGCAGCCCACCAGGCTCCCCTGTCCCTGAGATTCTCCAGGCAAGAACACTGGAGTGGGTTGCCATTTCCTTCTCCAGTGCATGAAAGTGAAAAGTGAAAGGGAAATTGCTCAGTCGTGTCTGACTCTTAGCGACCCTGTGGACTGCAACCTACCAGGCTCCTCCATCCATGGGATTTGCCAGGCAAGAGTACTGGAGTAGGGTGTTATCGCCTTCTCCAATGAGGATGAGTATTTTATGCTAATTTTGTAGCTAGGGAAAATAAGAACCAGAGATGTTGAGGTTTGCTGAAGGTTACATGGTTACATGGTTACATGTGATAAAATTGAAATTACAGCTTACGTCTGATGCTGAAGTTGAAGGTATTGTGATTATTTAGGAAATTTTGGCATTGATAGGTAGACTATTACTTGTAATTATAATAGATATGTATAAAAATACTATAAGAGTGAAGAATAGGAAGTACCTGTTAAGAAGTCAGGAAGCCTTTATAAAGGAACGTAATCACTAGTGAATAGATTCTTCAGGGATCAGAATCTGTCTTGTATTTCGTGTTGCGGAGACCGGGCTTTACTCTATGGGAGACTGGAAAGTACTTAAGGATTTCAACAGGAGGGGAAGATGTGACCATCATCTTATCCTAAAGATGTGGTGACCATAAAGGGAGATACATTTGTAGCGTGGTGGTCCTGGAGATAGGGAAACCATTACAGGCAGGCTGTGGGGCGAAGCACTGAGGTTCTCTCTGATGGCAGTGACGGAGAGGTAGAGAGGCTGGAATTGGATTTGTGCTTTTTTTTTTTTTAAATTATTTTTTATTGAAAGATAATTGCTTTACAGATGGATTTGAGCTTTGGATAGTCTGACAACATACAATTGTTGTTCATACTTATTCCACCCCCTCCTCACCACCAGTGTCAAAAATAGAGCTAAAAGTTTGTGTTTAGAAAACTGACCCAGTTCTGCAGTCTTCAGATTGCTAATTTGCAAAGAGCTTTGCTCTAAATTGTTAAGAGTATAGGATATATCCTACATTTAGGATAGAAATCGTCTTTTAGTGACAAAGCTGTTTCTTTGGATGAAAGCTAAATTTATGCCTGGATTATGATAATAGTGTAAATAAGACTTTTCAATATAGGATATACACAGTCATTTCAGGAAGCAAAGCTCATATTACTTAAAGTGATCAGTATTATTTTATGAATGGCTTCTTTGTTCCCTTCTAGATCATTTCTTAGAAATATCTGATGGAGTTCTGTAGGCAGGAAGAATGTAGTAATTGTCCATCTTTTTGACATCATATCCTTCTAAGCCAGATTCTACTTATTTGATGCCATCCTGCATCTTGTCCTTTCTTCATATCCTGAAGTGCAGGGGACCTGTTGCAGTGTTCCAGTTTGTCATGTGGTGGAGTTTTCATAGGTTTTTTGTCAGAACAGTCTTCCTGTTGTTAACTGTGCCAAAAAAAAAAAAAAGTTTATATGAGCTTAGTTTTTAGTCTCTAATCATTCAGAAATTTAGTTTATTCATCTAGATGTGTCTTTTTGTAAAATTATGAAGTACAGAGAAAAATGATTCATCGTTATCTTTATGCTTGATAATCAATAAAGTCTTTTATTTAATGGAGATTGCATACCGTAGTGAAATTAAATGAAAGTCCTAGGAATCAATACAATTTATCTTTTAAATATTTTTGTAATCTGCCTCATTCTATCTCACCTTATTAACATAACCTTAGTTTAGACCTTGTGGCTTGGGATAATAAAATAACTTGTCTCTCTGCCTCTAATCTGTTGTCCTTACATCCACGTACTGGAGCTACCTGAATATTCTATTCCAAACATAATCTGACACCATCCCACCAGTGTCTCCATGAGTTTCTCATTGCTATTGAGTTCGCTAAACTTTTGAAGTTGTGGCATAACTAGAGTGGTTTCTTGAATATTTAATTTCCATGAAGTCTTGCTATCTCTGACAGTTTTACACGTTCCCCCCCAACATATTTGATTTTTTGTAAAATATTTTAATGTGTATGTTTGTTTTCATGTTTTAAGTACTATTTACTTATTTACTTATTAGTAGTATTTATTAAAATACTCGATACAGGTTAATGTTAGTTGAGACAAGGGTATAAAATTATGAAATGATAGAAAGCAGGACACATAACTGATAGTAAATCACAAAGTGGCACAGATCTCTGGCAACATCTTCATAGTTCCTAACGGCCAAATTTAGCTGAGGATTGCCCACCCTGCTAAGAATGATGAGACATTTTGAATGTTTGGAGAAAAATAGGGAAAGTAGCAGATTATTTCTGATCTTGTAATCATGACAATAGAGAGTCAAACTCTTCAAAACCCGTTTGACTCTCTCTTTTGTTAGGAAAGTAATTTGATTGAAAATGGTAGATCCAAGTTATTTTGAGAGAATAGGATGAGAAAGGAACTAACTGTTCTCAGTGGCCAGGATATTTTCATTCTAGGGTCTAAAAACAACTTTAATAATCCTGTTGTCATGATCTCTGAGCAATCTTAGGGACCAGGAATAGTATGTGAAGGCTGACAGGTTTTCTTTTTGAGGTATAATTGACGTATAATAAATGGTTTCTATTAAAAGTGTACAGTTGGCAAAGTGTTAGTATATGTATATATACTTTGCCACAGTTAGAATATGTGTATAAATCTTTGCCACAGTCAAGATAATTTACATAGCCATCATCCCCCCAAATTTCCTTTGCCCTATGGAAGAGAAGACAGAAAAAGCAGTCCATGAGGAGGACAATGACAATACTATGTTGTCCTGAAATCTGGAAAAACAAGAGACTCATCAGCTGTGGTAGATACTTACCGATAGGCCAAGTAATATGAGAACTGAGAAATGACTACTGAATTTAATAATGTAGAGATCACTGGTGATTTTGACCAGGACCGTTTAGGTGAAGTGGTAAAAGCACAAACCCGACTGGAATGTATTTTAAAACACTTTTTAAATTCAGTTTTTATAGGTTACTTTCCATTTTCAGTTATTACAAAATATTAGCTATGTTTCTTCTGTTGCACAGTATTGGATTGGCCAAAAAGTTTGTTTGGAGTTTTTCATTACATCTTATGGAAAAACCTGAATGAACTTATTGGCCAACTCAATACATCCTTGATCCTATCTTATACTCAGTAATTTGAACCTCGTATTTCTCCACCCATATATTGCCCCTCTCCCCCAAGCACTAGTTTGCTTTCTATATCTGAGTCTGCTTACTTTTTATTTTTTGTTATATTCACGAGTTGTATTTTTTAGATTCCCCATGTAAGTAGTATCTTACAGTATTTGTCTTTTTCTTTCTGACTTATTTCACTCAGTATAACCCTTCAAGTGTATCCAAATTGCTGCAAAACTTCATTAATTTTTATAGCTAAGTAGTATTCCATTGTATTTATATACCATATCATTTGTTGGTGGACCCTTGGGTTGCTTCCATATATTTGCAATTGTAAGTAATGCTGCTTTGAACATTGAGGTGTGTATCTTTTTGAATTAGTATTCTGATTTTTTTTTTTTTTTTTTGGGGGAAGATATATACCCAGGATAACTGTGATATTGAATGGTTTGCCTTGGAAATGAACAGAGATCATTCTGTCGTTTTTGAGATTGCATCCAAGTACTGCATTTTGGACTCTTTTGTTGACCATGATGGCTACTCCATTTCTTCTGAGGGATTCCTGCCCACAGTAGTAGATATAATGGTCATCTGAGTTAAATTCACCCATTCCAGTCCATTTTAGTTTGCTGATTCCTAGAATGTTGACGTTCACCCATGCCATCTCTTGTTTGACCACTTCCAATTTGCCTTGATTCATGGGCCAGTAATGCTGAAGAAGCTGAAGTTGAACGACAGTTTTATGAAGACCTCCAAGACCTTTTAGAACTAACACCCAAAAAAGATGTCCTTTTCATTATAGGGGACTGGAATGCTAAAGTAGGAAGTCAAGAAACACCTGGAGTAACAGGTAAATTTGGCCTTGGAATGCGGAATGAAGCAGGGCAAAGACTAATAGAGTTTTGCCAAGAAAATGCACTGGTCATAGCAAACACCCTCTTCCAGCAACACAAGAGAAGACTCTACACATGGACATCACCAGATGGTCAACACCGAAATCAGATTGATTATATTCTTTGCAGCCAAAGATGGAGAAGCTCTATACAGTCAACAAAAACAAGACCAGGAGCTGACTGTGGCTCAGATCATGAACTCCTTATTTCCAAATTCAGACTTAAATTGAAGAAAGTAGGGAAAACCGCTAGACCATTCAGGTATGACCTAAATCAAATCCCTTATGATTATACAGTGGAAGTGAGAAATAGATTTAAGGGCCTAGATCTGATAGACAGAGTTCCTGATGAACTATGGAATGAGGTTCGTGACATTGTACAGGAGACAGGGATCAAGACCATCCCCATGGAAAAGAAATGCAAAAAAGCAAAATGGCTGTCTGGAGAAGCCTTACAAATAGCACTGAAAAGAAGAGAGGCGAAAAGCAAAGGAGAAAAGAAAAGATATAAGCATCTGAATGCAGAGTTCCAAAGAATAGCAAGAAGAGATAAGAAAGCCTTCTTCAGCAATCAATGCAAAGAGATAGAGGAAAACAACAGAATGGGAAAGACTAGAGATCTCTTCAAGAGAATTGGAGATACCAAGGGAACATTTCATGCAAAGATGGGCTCGATAAAGGATAGAAATGGTATGGACCTAACAGAAGCAGAAGATATTAAGAAGAGGTGGCAAGAATACACAGAAGAACTGTACAGAAAAGATCTTCACGACCCAGATAATCATGAGGATGTGATCACTAATCTAGAGCCAGACATCTTGGAATGTGAAGTCAAGTGGGCCTTAGAAAGCATCACTAAGAACAAAGCTAGTGGAGGTGATGGAATTCCAGTTGAGCTGTTTCAAATCCTGGAAGATGATGCTGTGAAAGTGCTGCACTCAATATGCCAGCAAATTTGGAAAACTCAGCAGTGGCCACAGGACTGGAAAAGGTCAGTTTTCATTCCAATTCCAAAGAAAGGCAATGCCAAAGAATGCTCAAACTACCGCACAATTGCACTCATCTCACACGCTAGTAAAGTAATGCTCAAAATTCTCCAAGCCAGGCTTCAGCAATATGTGAACCGTGAACTCCCTGATGTTCAAGCTGGTTTTAGAACAGGCAGAGGAACCAGAGATCAAATTGCCAACATCCGCTGGATCATGGAAAAAGCAAGAGAGTTCCAGAAAAACATCTATTTCTGCTTTATTGACTATGCCAAAGCCTTTGACTGTGTGGATCACAATAAACTGTGGAAAATTCTGAAAGAGATGGGAATACCAGACCACCTAACCTGCCTCTTGAGAAATCTGTATGCAGGTCAGGAAGCAACAGTTAGAACTGGACATGGAACAACAGACTGGTTCCAAATAGGAAAAGGAGTACGTCAAGGCTGTATATTGTCTCCCTGCTTATTTAACTTATATGCAGAGTACATCATGAGAAACGCTGGACTGGAAGAAACACAAGCTGGAATCAAGATTGCCGGGAGAAATATCAATAACCTCAGATATGCTGATGACACCACCCTTATGGCAGAAAGTGAGGAGGAGCTAAAAAGCCTCTTGATGAAAGTGAAGGAGGAGAGCGAAAAAGTTGGCTTAAAGCTCAACATTCAGAAAACGAAGATCATGGCATCCGGTCCCATCACTTCATGGGAAATAGATGGGGAAACAGTGGAAACAGTGTCAGACTTTATTTTTTTGGGCTCCAAAATCACTGCAGATGGTGACTGCAGCCATGAAATTAAAAGACGCTTACTCCTTGGAAGAAAAGTTATGACCAACCTGGATAGTATATTCAAAAGCAGAGACATTACTTTGCCGACTAAGGTCCGCCTAGTCAAGGCTATGGTTTTTCCTGTGGTCATGTATGGATGTGAAAGTTGGACTGTGAAGAAAGCTGAGCGCCGAAGAATCGATGCTTTTGAACTGTGGTGTTGGAGAAGACTCTTGAGAGTCCCTTGGACTGCAAGGAGATCCAACCAGTCCATTCTGAAGGAGATCAACCCTGGGATTTCTTTGGAAGGAATGATGCTAAAGCTGAAACTCCAGTACTTTGCCACCTCATGAGAAGAGCTGACTCATTGGAGAAGACTCTGATGCTGGGAGGGATTGGGGGCAGGAGGAGAAGGGGACGACCGAGGATGAGATGGCTGGATGGCATCACGGACTCGATGGACGTGAGTCTACGTGAACTCCGAGAGATGGTGATGGACAGGGAGGCCTGGTATGCCGCGATTCATGGGGTCGCAAAGAGTCGGACATGACTGAGTACTGAACTGAACTGAACTGATATACCCAGGAGCAAAATTGCTGCGTCAAATGATAGTTCTGTTTTTAATTTTTTTAGAAACCTCCCTACTGTTTTCCATACTGGCTGCACTGGTTTACATTCCCGCCAACTGTGTATAAGGGTTCTTTTTTCTCCACATATTCTCCAATATTTGTTATTTGTGTTCTTATTGATGACAGCCATTCTGATAGGTATGAGGTGATAATCTCATTGTGTATTTGATTTGCATTTCTCTGATGATTACTGATGGTGAGCATTGTTTCATGTGCCTACCTGTTGGCCATCTACATATCCTCTTTGAAAAAATGTCTGTTTTCTTCTGTACATTTTTTAATTGAGTTTGTTTTTGATGTTGGGCTATATGAGCTTTTTATATATGTTGGATATTAATCCCTTATTGGTCATATCATCTGCAAATACTTTCTCCCATTTAGTAGATTGTCTTTTTGTTGAGGGTTTCCTTTGCTATGCAAAGGCTTTTAAGTTTATTTAGGTCTCATTTGTTTATTTTTGCATTTATTTCCTTTGCTTTATGGAGACAGATCCAAAAAAATGTTGCTGTGATATATGTCAAAGAGTGTTCCACCTATGTTTTCCTCTCGAAAAGTTTTATAGTATCTGTATCTGGTCTTATGTTTCTGGTCTTTAATCCATTTTGAGTGTACTTTTGTATATGGATTGATGAATGTATTGATTACTTTCTTTTAGATATAGCAGACCAGTTTTGCTAGTATCACTTATTTGAGAGACTGTCTTCTTCATTGTATATTCTTGCTTCTTTGGTTGGAGATCAATTGACCATAAGTGTGTGGGTTTATTTCTGGACTCTCTGTTGTGTTTTGTTGATCTGTATGTGTTTTTGTGCCAGTACCATATACTGTTTTGATTACTGTAGCTTTGTATTATAGTCTGAAGTTAGGAAACTTGACTCTGCCAGATCTGTTCTTTCTCAGATTTTTTTGGTTGGAGTGTATTTTAACAGAAAGGGAGGAGAGAAATTAGAGATGGTAAATTAACAGTGTTTTCAAGGATATTTCCTGAAAGAGGAGCAGTGAAGTGAAATTGAAAGAAAAGTATTCTGTTTTTTTTTTTTTTTTTTAAGAATGAGAGTAAAGGATGTTTATATTCTGATGCTAGTGATCTGCTGAGAACAAAATGTTAAAATGTTAAAGATGAATACTTGGAGTAGTGCTATTGAGGAGTTCAGTGGGGTGAGATTTAGTTCACAAGGGTAGAGATTAACATTATATAGAAAGATGGATAATTCATCTGTATTAGTAGGTCAGAGGCACAGTATGAGGAGCAGACACTGGAAGGTTGATTGGTCATGAGAGTTTATGGAAAATCTCTTTTAATTGCTTCATTAAAAAGTTTTCTTTTAGTGAAGCATGAGAAGCAGAGTCATTGCCCATGAGTAAGGATGAGGATAAGACCTTAAGGGTTGAGGATCAGGAAGGTGTGAAATAGACTGAGAGAGTGAATAGACCAGATAGTTACAGTATGGTTACCTGGCAACATTAGGGTGCCATTGAAGTCTGTGGTTATGAATTGCAGGCATCATGATCAGCCTTGTTCAGATGCATGGGTATAGAGGTACAGTAGGTAGAGAATTAGATTTTTATCAAGGTTGTGGCCTGGCTAACCAAGTGAGATAATAGAGAAGGAGGTGAGGGTGTTTGTTTACAGAGGGGTGGTTATAGTGGGTGGCCATGGATTTAGCTATAACAGGAGGAGAGAGAAGACATTAAAGATGAGGGACAGTAATCCATGCAAGAGATGGTGACCCTGAATAGGGCAGAGTCTACATAATGTTTCAGAGGGAGAACCAGCAGCTTTCTTGAGGTCAGATGTGATGTGTATGAGTGTCGTCAAGAATGACTTTAGAGTTTTTGACCCTTAGCACTTGTAAGAGTGAAGTTGCTGTCAGCTAAAGTGCTCAGTTTGTTATCACATTTGGTGGTTTGGTTATACTTTGTTAATATGATTGATCCATATAAAAGAGAAAGTTTTCTGATGTAATTAAAAATTAGGCAAATATAAATATAAGCCGGCCTAACCCATGACTACTTATTAACTTTCTGTATTGATTCACTCATTCAGTATATACTTACTGAGTGCTTGTTATGTTTCAGGTGATGAGAATATTGCACGAAATATTCTTTTTGGGTATTTTTAAAACTGAGAAGTCTTTTTCTTCTGACAGATTGTGGGATATAGGGAAAAATTAAGTTCTTTGGATTTGGACAGCTCTAGGTTGAATTTCAGCAAAATGATTAAAACTTTTGACACAGGAGTAAATTATTTTACATATGAGAGGCTTGGCTAATTCATCGTGAGAAGCTCTAATATGTTTCCAACTTGGTAGGGTTGTTGAGAGAAGTAGAATTAGCCAAGTAAAGCAACTGGCAGTAAGTTATCCAACAAACTCTCTATTCCTTCTTTATCTTGTCTTTTTATATTTTAGGGTGTATTTGGTTTCAGGATCAGGCAAAAGATATTCAGAGTTAAGTCTAATTAAAAACGAATGTTTTTGCTATCTGCTAAGGTAATAGCAGTATAGTAGGAAGAGTACACTTAGATTGCAAGAGACTTGGCATTGAATTCCTGCTGTGCTGTTTACTTTCAACGGGCACTTTACCTTTCTGGATAATAATAAAAGGTATCTATTGAGTGTTGTTTGTGGACTTCTAAGTATATGCCAACACTGTGTTAGATGTTTTATACACAGATATCTCATTTAATCCTAACAATAACCTTGTAAGTATACTATTATTCCCATTTTATAGATGAAGTAGTTAAGGCAAAGAAGTTAAATAACTTTCCTGAGGTTGTATAATAAGTGGCAGAATGAGAATGAATTGAAAGTTCTTTTTTCCCCTATAGAATGCTCAGCCTTTCTCATCAGTAAAATTGGGATACTGTTTTAATTTTCTCATTGTTGTTGGTTTCGTATGCTGAGAAAGAAATGAAACAGTGTCATGCTCTTAGATCAGTGCCCGGCAGTACCAGTAACATTCTTTATTTCCCAAAGTGTTAATATAGCTAGAATGGTTTGAATAGTCTTTGTTTCCTACTTGTTTTGCTCATAGCTTTTTAAAAAATTGTAAAATATATATAACATCAAATTTATCATTTTAACCGTTTTAAGAATATGAATTAGTGGCATAGAGTACATGCACAATGTTCTGGTTGTAATTTTGAATTGCCATTTTCTTCCCTCCAAAACAAACGAAAGTAAGCAAAGCTATTCCGTTGCTCTGTGCACATAATATTGCTAATCATCATTAGTGTTCATAGCATCCTGGGAAACCAGGAGTCAGTGAATAAGTGTATACATGCACCTGTTTACTTCTGTTTTTTTCCACCTAGTCAGCAGTATTTTCCTGGATATGACAGATACAACAATGTCATGCACAGATATAGTATTGGTTTCTAGGAGGTTATAATATAAAATACAATTGGAAGAATTAGGCATCTGTCAGTGAATCTAGAGATAAATACACCTGCATAAATACTCCTGTTCATTTATTAATATTTATTAATATTGAAAAATTGATTATTAAAATCAAAGGAACATATTGGTTAACCATGAATATAAGTGTAGATATTTTTGGGTTGAGGAATGTTTGGTAAATGAGTTGCATAGTGAGAGTTTTGAGGCAGAGCGGATTACCTTCTGTCTCCTACCTTGGAGAAGATTAGCAGGAATTTCTTGAAGTGACAAGGATGGCATGTTTTGTGTGGGTGGGGGAATAAGTGGGAGTAAAATAATCAGAGATGGGAAGTTGAAAGATGTCCCTGAAAAGTGAAAAGGGACCTAAGTAACTGAGTTTGTATCCAATAGTCTGTTTAAAACATTTGAAAGATATTTTTGGATTTAGCAGTTTTTAGGGGAAATTTTTAGCTAACAGAATGGAGAAAGTTTTTTCTCTTTACAAGAGTCAGACTACTTTGTCAGCAAAGTCAGTCATTCAGAGTTCCAGTCATCAGTCAGAAGAGATTTCAAAGAACAGGCCCTTTATTTTCTGTTCAATATAACACTTAAGCCATAATTTGATAGTATCAGTGGATGTTTCTCAAAAAAATAAATTAATCCTCCTATATGGCAGGTTTTGGAGATATGCTTGACACTGGGAAAATAAGGGAAAATAGACTCTTCCTTAAAGAGGATATTAAAAAAGAAAGAAGGCCTTATTCACTTTCTTTTTGAATTTGAATCAGATTGTTGGTTTATTGGAAAATGACACCGAATGGTAATCTCTGAAGATTTTAGAGAAAATATCTCAAAATACTCTGATTGAAGTACTTGATTTGATAAGTGGCTTGACCTATTAATGAAAGTACTAAGTATGAACAATATTTGTTTAAAATTTTTCTCTCAGTGGTAGTAATTAAGAAAATCCTAATCATGAGACTCATAAATAGTCGCCAGTGTGGTAAGTCAAGTTCTTGGCAATATATGATGTTACACATTGTTAATGGGCTTCGGTCATTGGTTTGTGATTAAAAGTCAGCTGGCTCTCCTTCTTAGTTGTTATGAAATTGCTGACCTTCAAGGTTTTGTAGGAGGGAAACTAGCTTTAAAGACTAGATTTGCTTTTTCAGGTTCATTTATTTCGTAAGTTCTTATTTTTCTTACATTTCTGAACTGTATCCCTACCTGTATCAGTTGACTGGGACAAAAAAATAAAGACTATGGCATAAATATTGGTCTCTAGTAAAGGCTTAATGCAGTCACTTTTGGTGCATTTTGTAACTATGTTGTTTGGTTACACTCAGCCAAATAGAAGTATACCTTTGTTTTACCTAGACTTGTAGTTCAGAAATGTCAGTCATAGCTGCCTCCTTTCTCTGACTGCATTTCAGTCGTCACTTCAGTCTGACCTTTTCCATCTGACCAGCTGCTGTGATTGTGGTTTATGTTCTGTTACTTCCTGCCTGCAGTTGGAATAGGCTTTCAGTGGTGACAAGCATATTAACTGAGACTGTAGTTTTCCTCTGTAGATTAAAATGAAACTATGTAGGAAAGCATTTTTTTAAACTTGAAAGCACTATACATAATATAAATTGTGACTTCTCTCTGTTATAGTTACAGCAAGTCACAGTTCAGTTCAGTCGCTCAGTTGTGTCTGACTCTTTGTGACCCCGTGGACTGCAGTACTCCCTGTGCATCATCGGAGTTTACTCAAACTTAAGTCCATTGAGTTGGTGATGCCATCCAGCTACCTCATCCTCTGTAGTCCCCTTCTCTTCCCACCTTCAATCTTTCCCAGCCACTTAAAACTTTATCAGTAGTTTCTTGAATATTCTATTTTTTAAAAATTTATTTTAATTCTTGGTTCCTTGTCATTCACTGACTAATAGCCCCAGGCAACCAGATTCACATCCTCCTGCTTCTCGGCTTGCTAGTGTTTCCTTCCTCCTTCTAGGGAGGAGTGTTGTCTAGCAGAGGACAGTTCCTTGTAATGTGGGACTGACCTCCCCGCCCCACTCTTATGAAGGCCAGAGGCAGCATCTGGGGAGAGGTGAACAGGGAGGAGCACTGAGTAATACTCTTTGCTGAGAGCCAGTCTGCCAGTAGACTGCTCTTTGTGGGTCCCAGATCTTATCTTACTTCCTCTTTGGGTTTGCTGTTTTCTCTTTTTTAAAAACCCTGCTTATTAAAATGCAGTTTCTTTTTCATACTACTACCAAAAATGCAATTGCTTGCATGTAAAAATCAGTCAGGCATGATTATTTATTAGGAGTGCTGATCCCCTGGAGGAAGGCATGGCAACCTACTCCAATATTCTTGCTTGCAGAATTCCATGGACAGGGGAGTCCGGTGGGCTGCAGTCCATAGGATCACAAAGAGTCAGACACAACTGAAGCAACTTGGCATGCACACACTGTGTATTAGTAATATACATGTATCATAACATATATAATAGTAATCAATTACTGATGTATAGTAATCAATAAAATGGGGCTTCTCTGGTGGCTCAGTGCTAAGGAGTCTGCCTGCCAGTGCAGGGGATGTGGATTCGAGCCTTAAGTTGGGAAGATCCCCTGGAGAAGGAAACGGCAACCCTCTCCAGATTTCTTGCCTGGGAGATCCCATGGACAGAGGAGCCTGGTGGGCTACAATCCATGGGGTCTCAAAGAGTTGGACACGACTGAGTGACTAAAACAACGACAAGCTTAGGCCTTTCCTTCATGAAATTTTATCTTTACTGCTTGAGTTTTAGAGACTTGAATCTTAAATAATTTGAAGTTGTCCTTCCATTAATTTTTTTATAATGTGTTATATATTTTGTTTGTATATTAAGTATTTATACAGCTGTCTTTGACAGTGGATAGATAAGATTTCATACTTCAGGCTCTTGGAAGCTACTGAATAGTTTTCATGAGAGGCGAAGTAATATTAATAGATTGCAACTAACTGCTTAGACTAACGTCAGTGTCGTAAAGAGGTAAGGGATTTTTATTGTCAGTTTCTACATCTTAGTTTTCTAAGCAGCCAAGTAACTTTGTGAAAAGTTTTTCTCTTCCAAACATTTGTATTGGAAACCAGTTAGATAAGTAATTCAGTGAACACATTTTTTGAGTGCTTACTATGTGCCAGGCCCTGTTCTAGGCACTCAAGGAAGAGCAGTGCCTATAATCTCATGGTTGCATTATAGTGGAGGAGTGGACTGTGATTAAGTGCTGTGAAGAAAAACATAGCAAATAGAAAAGGCGAGGAATATTTTAGATGAGGAAAGAAGATGACCTCGAGGAGAAACATTTGTGCTGGAATGAAAAGAGTTACCAGCAGTGGGTGTACTTGGGAAAAAGAGCTTTGCAGGTTGGGGAAACTGCAAATAGGGGGTTTCAGTTAGTAATCTATTAGTATTTTTTCCCCTTTTTGGCACTTTATAGTAATCTGTAGATCCCTCTATAATCTGCCCTTCGTTGATACTGTCAGTTTTGTCTCTTAATTATCTTGTCAAATCTTAATAATAGTGCCTATTTTATAGGCAAAGTGAAATCTATAATATATAACATATAGATTTATGTGATGTGTGATAGACACTCCATAATTGATAGCTATTGTCATCATTAGTTTGTTAGTATAACTATCAGCAGCTTACATTCTTGCCTGTTGATGTCTTCCTAGAGAACACTTGCTCATCTTTCAAGATGCAGTGTGAATATCACTTTCTTCTCAAACTTTTCTCTTGCTGTGCAGGCCTACTTTCTAAGTTTTGCTGCCGTTATATATTCATTACATGTCTGTCATTGCATTTGCCATGTTTGTTTGTGTTCTTACCCTTTATATCCCTGGCTTCTAACCTGAAGCCTGGCATTTATATATTTTTCCAGGTAAATAACTTAAATTCAGAAGTTTATTTGGCTTCTGATATTTATATATGTTTAAGCTTTCAGTTCTT
Organism: Oreotragus oreotragus; assembly: GCA_006410675.1. Classification (NCBI taxonomy): domain Eukaryota; kingdom Metazoa; phylum Chordata; class Mammalia; order Artiodactyla; family Bovidae; genus Oreotragus; species Oreotragus oreotragus. The sequence goes on along the minus strand of SJYX01019403.1, from coordinate 6,946 downwards.
CCCTAGTGGCTCAGACGGTAAAGAATCTACCTGCAGTGTGAGAGAGCTGGCTTCGATCCCTGGGTCAGACATATCCTCTGGAGAATGGAATGCAACCAACTCCAGTGTTCTTGCCTGGAGAGTTCTATGGACAGAGGAGCCTGGCGGGCCACAGTCCATGGGATAGCAGAGTCAGACATGACTGACCTGTGCTTCTTCCAGCCCAGCGTTTCTCATGATGTCCTCTGCATAGAAGTTAAATAAGCAGGGTGACAATATACAGCCTTGACGTACTCCTTTTCCTATTTGGAACCAGTCTGTTGTTCCATGTCCAGTTCTAACTGTTGTTTCCTGACCTGCATTCAGGTTTCTCAAGACGCAGGTCAGGTGGTCTGGTATTCCCATTTCTTTCAGAATTTTCCACAGTTTACTGTGATCCACAAGCCTTTACCTCATAGTCAGAGGCTTTGGCATAGTCAATTAAGCAGAAATAGATGCTTTTTCTGGAACAGGTAATGGAGTTCAGAATTCACAACTCATCTAAGTTAGAATTCAAAGACCTTAAGACACTGTACCAAACAGAAACAGAATTTCATGTGGAAAAATGGATCATTCTTGCTGTATCCTCAGCTCCTGTCTTTCCGTCTGCTGACCCATCATGGCAAAACACCAAACCTTCGAGCACCCTTTGGCATTTACCTTCCCATTCCGTGGGAGCATGGGGTGCTGAGTGCTGCCAGGATTCCTGCAGCTCTTCCAGGTGATTGTGCCTTCCAGTCTTGTCTCCACTTGTCTTCCACTGTCACCAGATTGACTCTCTATATGAATCTGATTTTGTAGGTCTCCTTGAAATCCCTAGTGGGCTTCTCATAGTTTTCAGGATAAAAAATCCAAATTCCTTAGTATGGAAAAACTACTTTTAGAGTTTTTGTCCCTTCTTCAGTTCAGTTCAGTTGCTCAGTCGTGTCCAACTCTTTGCGACCCCATGAATTGCAGCACACCAGGCCTCCCTGTCCATCACCAACTCCCGGAGTTCACCCAGACTCACATCCATCGAGTCCGTGATGCCATCCAGCCATTTCATCCTCGGTTGTCCCCTTCTCCTCCTGCCCCCAATCCCTCCCAGCATCAGAGTCTTTTCCAATGAGTCAACTCTTCGCATGAGGTGGCCAAAGTACTGGAATTTCAGCTTTAGCATCGTTCCTTCCAAAGAGATCCCAAGGCTGATCTCCTTCAGAATGGATTGGTTGGATCTCCTTGCAGTCCAAGGGAGTCTCAAGAGTCTTCTCCAACACCACAGTTCAAAAGCATCAATTCTTCGGTGCCCAGCCTTCTTCACAGTCCAACTCTCACATCCATATATGACCACAGGAAAAACCATAGCTTTGACTAGATGGACCTTAGTCAGCAAAGTAATGTCTCTGCTTTTGAATATGCTATCTAGGTTGGTCATAACTTTTCTTCCAAGGAGTAAGCGTCTTTTAATTTCATGGCTGCAGTCACCATCTGCAGTGATTTTGGAGCCCCAAAAAATAAAGTCTGACACTGTTTCCACTGTTTCCCCATCTATTGCCCATGATCTTCATTTTCTGAATGTTGAGCTTTAAGCCAACTTTTCACTCTCCACTTTCACTTTCATCAAGAAACTTTTTAGTTCCTCTTCACTTTCTATCATAAGGGTGGTGTCATCTGCATGTCTGAGGTGATTGATATTTCTCCCAGCAATCTTGATTCCAGCTTGTGTTTCTTCCAGTCCAGCGTTTCTCATGATGTACTCTGCATTTAAGTTAAATAAGCAGGGTGACAATATACAGCCTTGATGTATTCTTTTTCCTATTTGAAACCAGTCTGTTGTTTTTGATCTCTTGTTTATTGATTTTTTTCCTCTGAAAATAATTTGTGCCAGCCATATCAACCAGTTGCATTTCTCTGAGTGTTTTGTGTTCTTTTCCTGCCCCTGAATGTATGATGCATGCATTTCTCGCCTTCCCATGGTCATCAATACAGTTCTTTAAAACTCCCCATGTTTACCTCTAGAAAAGTTCTGCCTCTTCTTTCTCTGTCTGAATTAGGTGCTGTCCTTCCATGCTTTCACAGCACTCCACAATTAATGTTCTCAGTGCCAATAGCATACCCTTTTCCTCCCTAGCCTGTGGGCTTTTTCAAGTACTACTACTGCTGCTAAGTCACTTCAGTCGTGTCCGACTCTTGTGACCCCATAGACGGCAGCCCACCAGGCTCCCCCATCCCTGGGATTCTCCAGGCAAGAACACTGGAGTGGGTTGCCATTTCCTTCTCCAATGCATGAAAGTGAAAAGTGAAAGTGAAGCTGCTCAGTCGTGTCCGACCCTCAGCGACCCCATGGACTGCAGCCTTCCAGGCTCCTCCATCCTCCTCCATCCATGGGATGTTCCAGGCAAGAGTCAAGTACAGGATACTCTTATTATCTCTTTAATTTCTAATGCTGGCCAGTGGTTTGCACAGTATAGAAGACTAGAACTTTGTGATTTAGTTAATGTATGAAGTAGCAGAATTTACAGAGGTCCAGAATATGTCCAGCTAAGTTGTGGGTATTATGAGCATGTGAGAAATGGAAGAACATGGCCCCTGCCTTTTTCATAAGCTTAGTCATATGGACAAAATCACTTTAAGCAATTAGAGGTTAAAGTGAAAGTCGCTTAGTCGTGTCTGACTCTTTGTGACCCCATTGACTGTACAGTCCATGGAATTCTCCAGGTCAAAATACTGGAGTGTGTGGCCTTTCCCTTCTCCAGGGGATCTTCCCAACTCAGGGATCAAACCCAGGTCTCCCGCATTGCAGGCGGATTCTTTATCAGGTGAACCACAAAGGAAGCCCAAGAATACTGGAGTGGGTAACTGATCCCTTCTCCAGCAGATCTTCCTGACCAGGAATCGAACCAGGGTCTTCTGCATTGCAGGCGGATTTCTTTACCAACTGAGCCTATCAGGGAAGCCAAAGCAGGACTTGTTGTACCAGAAATGGGGTTCAAACCCATGAAGATATAAATCCATTGTCTCTTAAGTCCAGTGCCTTAACCACTGAGCCATTCTTGTACAACATTAAAGAGTGATTTGAGAATAAAGAGATAGTTGAGAATTTAAAATTCCTTGGTATTTCATTATCGGCTCTTTGTTCTGTTTTTCCTTAATTTTTACCACTCCTAACATGCTATTCCGGAGAAGGCACTGGTGACCAAATTCAGTACTCTTGCCTGGAAAATCCCATGGATGGAGGAGCCTGGTAGGCTGCAGTCCCTGGGGTCGCTAAGAGTCGGTGGCGACTGAGCGACTTCACTTTCACTTTTCACTTTCATGCATTGGAGAAGGAAATGGCAGCTCACTCCAGTGTTCTTGCCTGGAGAATCCCAGGGATGGTGGAGCCTGGTGGGCTGCCGTCTATGGGGTCGCACAGAGTCGGTTACGACTGACGCAACTAGCAGCAGCAGCAGCAGCAGCATGCTATTCATTTTGCTTATTTATCTTGTTGTGCTCATCTCCTCCACTAGGATGTAAATTTTATGAGAAAATTTTCTCTCTGTTGTCCACTGCTATTTCCGATGCCTGACACATGGTAGTGCTCGGTAGCTATTTGTTGAATGGATTGAATGGCGTTCATAGAAAGAAGTACTCAGAAATCGGTTTTTATAAAATTACGTCATGAAGAAGTTACATTCAGAGGTAGATTCTGAAAGATAGTGTTTTATTAATTTAAGTTTAAAAAAATACAATTTTGTTTACATATGAGTTTTTTTCCGGATTATAGGACTTCCTCCTTTTCTCTGCTTTTTGACATTTTTACCGTCCTCACTGTTGACTTTGCTTAGACAGTTTAACAACAAAGCCTATTTAATCAGAGTGAGTGATGCTGACCCTTTCCTTATGTGCTAGTTATAATAAACTTTCACGTCATATGCTTATTTGAAAAATAAAATATGCATAGAAATATGTCTGTGAGAGGCAGTAGCACATTGTACACATAATCTTTATGCCATATGTTGTTGTGATACCTGAGAGCTTATATTTTATTTTGCATCCATTCATGAAAAGTTGTGGGCACCTCAGGATTCTGGATATTTTGTGAATTAGGGGTTATACTTGACCATTATTTTTATAAGTTCTTAGATTTTTAGCAAATGTTAATCAGAGTTTTAAATATTTACACATTTATGTCAGATAACTTTTAATTTCATTTTTTAATTTTTATAGGCTTTTCTGTTTCCTTCCCTTCCAAGACTAAAGGAATGAAAATAAGGTTTCGATATAAAACTATTAAAAATGAATGTTAAATTGTCAAAATGGTCTGTAAGTAGAACATGTAGGTAATGAGACTTAAATTGTTTTGTTTTTAAAGGAAGTTATTAGTTGATCTCCACAACTGACTTTTTTTCTTATTTTTTTCCCCTCAGTGCAGAATTAGATACTCTTATGTGGGCTGCCATCTATGGGGTCGCACAGAGTCGGACACAACTGAAGACTTAGCAGCAGCAGCAGGTCATTATAACTGCAGCAGAGCTTAGTAAATATCTAGTCTACTTGCTTTATTTTAGAGGAGATGTAACTAAGACACAAGGACAAGTGATTTGTCCACAGTCAGTTAATTTGTAATAAGACCAGATGATAAACTAGGTTCTTAACTATTGTTATAACCGTTTTGAACTGTTGTTGTTCCGTCACCAAGTCATGCCTGACTTTCTGCAAGCTCATGGATTGCAGCACACCAGGCTCTTTTTTCCTTCACTATCTCCCAGAGTTTGCTCGGATTCATGTCCACTGAGTCAGTGATGCTATCTAACCATCTTATCTTCTGCCACCCTTTCTCCTTTTTCCTTGAATCTTTCCCATCTTCTGGGTCTTTTCCGGTGAGTCAGCTCTTCACATAAAGTGGCCAGTATTGGAGCTTCAGTTTCAGCAAGAGTCCTTCTGGTGAATATTCAGGGTTCTTTTAGGATTAACTGGTTTGATCTCCTTGCAGTCCAAGAGATTCTCAGGAATCTTCTCCAGCACCACAATTCAAAAACATTAGTTCTTTGGCTCTCAGCCTTCTTTATGGTCCAACTCTCACATCCGTACATGACTACTGGAAAACCATAGCTTCAAACTTTAAGACCACACTATTTGTGGAAATACATGTGAATTTGATGATATTTTAAAAGAATATTCTTTTACTAATTTAGTGACTTGGTATAAATCAGTTCTTGGAATTTGTCAGTCTACCAGTCAGCCAGATTGAGTATGAGTGAAGTTTTGACAGTACTTTTCCATTTTGGTGTATAGGCTGTTTACTATTTGAGGTCAGTAAGAGGTAATTTTTATTAATCTCATTTTAAGTCATGAAAAATGACATTCTCTCTAAATTGTTATTTTTTGACAATCTACATGTGAGGATTCACTCATTACCATACAAAATTATTTAGGCAGTAAACTTATGTTAAGAAAAATATGAAGAACAAGGTTTTTAAAAATTTAGTTTTTCCTTGTTGAATCTAAGAAGTTACACATCTAGAGAATCATATGATGGATTCTTAGAATCTGTTAGGAAAATAATAAAGACATTTCTAAGGATCATGTCAATGTTCTACATTTCTTTTTCTTGTATTCTTTGTGATGTTGCCCTAAGGACTTACATTTTAAACTGAAGTGTACAAAAAAACCCCTTGTGCTCTGTGATTTTTTTTTTTTTTTAGTTTTTAAGGAGGGAGTTTATCTGTTTTTTTTTTTTTTTGGGGGGGGGTTTAATTTACAAATATCATGAGTTGAATAAGAAGATGATTGAAAGTGTGGAAGAATGTGGACAACTTGAATTTAGTGTTGGTTGTGGTTTGATATCAGTTAAGTTGGATTATTTATTTTTAGTCAGTATGTTCATATACTATACTTTTGATGTGAAGAATACCCTACTAGATAGAATTCTTAAAGCATCTTAGTTTGACTTAGTCTGAAATTTAATTTGTTGGTTTTGTTTGAAATTCAACTCTCTTGACTATAGCCTGTGTTTCGGGAGGCAGGTTAGTAATTGCCCTTTGTTTTATTTCAGATCCATGCATGTCACTGAGTCCACCATGCTTCACAGAAGAAGACAGATTTAGTCTGGAAGCTCTTCAAACAATACATAAACAAATGGATGATGACAAAGATGGTGGAATCGAAGTAGATGAAAGTGATGAAGTAGGTGGAGACCCTTTTTCACTGATATTCTCTTGAAACCTTGTGACCAAGTTCATAGTCTTGAATTTTCCCATTATTCCTTATATGACTCAATTCCATGTTCCTCGTCTTTAGTTTTTTTCTTTTCGTTTTAATTTTACTCTTTGTATTTACCATGGTTTTTTCTTTTTTTATGCGTATATGTCTTCCCAGTTTTATAAGAATCCTTGGCCTCATGTACTTGCGTTTCTCAAACATATATTCTGTTCTGTGTCACCTGTTTCTGTTTTATAAACCACCACCACATTTCGTCATCTGAAACAACAACAATTTGTTGTTTGTCCTGGTTCTCTGGGTTGACCGGGCTTTACTGGGTACATTTTCTGTTTCCATAGTTATGGCCCAGGGTCACGGTGGCAGTTGTATTCAGTTTTGATCTCTTTTGGGCTGAAATATCTCAAATGACTTTCTCCCCTTCAGTCTCTCCATTTGGCAGTTAGTAACTTGTCGTCATTCAGGGGGCTAGCTCAGACTTCCTCATAACATGACAACTGGCCTTCCAGGTGGCAGTGTTCCAAGAAAACAAGTTCCCATGTGAAAGTGCTTACCATACCCCTGCTTGCCAATACCTGTTAATATCAGATTGGTTTAAAACAAGTTAATTGGCTGAATTCAGAGTTTGTGTGGGAGAGGATTATATGAAAATATGAATGCCAATATATGTGGTTTATTGGGGGTCACCGGTGTCATAATTGCCTGTAACCACTGAACAGATAAATAATGCTTTTTTTTTTTTTTTTTT
>SJYX01019401.1:14045-24231 GCA_006410675.1 Oreotragus oreotragus | reverse complement strand
TTAGGATTTCAGGATGTTTCCAGGGTTCATCCACGTGAGTGCTTCATTGCTTTTGTGGCTGAGTCGTACTCTTGTTGTGTGGAAACCATGTCTTTTGTACCTGTTCATCAGCTGCTGGACCCTTATGACTTGGTTGTCGTGGGTGATTAGCGTTTACTGCCCCTCAGACACCATGTCTAGGCTTTTATTGTTGCTGTTGCTGCTTGTTACGGTCCTTGGCGTGTTCAGTCCTCTGGACCAGGAGCCGCTGGTTTGCTTGCTCCGTCTTCCGAGCTCATCAGTACTTTCCGAGGCCCTAAGGACCTGCCAGGAGTGCGGCAAAGTGCCACCTCGTGTGCTTTGCCAGGCTGTGTGCGTTGCACAGAGAAGAAGATTTGGGGTCACATACTTGCCCAGACAGTCTACAGCGGGGGAGGATTTTGGTTCCTCTGGAGTTGCTGGTGCTCCACGCTCCTTGGAGAGGTGGGGTCTGTGCCCGCAAGGCCGAGTTAGAGCCAGGAAATAGACCATGAAGATGGACAACTCGTTTGATTTCACGGGGCACACGGGGAACCTGGCTGCCAGGCATGGTGCCCACCAGCAGGAAAACAGTCTTCCCTTGGAGTCTGCCAGTCCCCCCACCCGGCTGCTTAGCCCTTAGACCCAGACCTTGATGCCCCTTGTCTTGGGTGTCCAGCCTCCTGAAAGTGCTAGAGGCAGAGTGGACGCTGGTGCTGCAGGAGAGCCACGTGCCGCCTGCCTCCCGCTCTGTAATTTTCTGCTGGTGCTGCTTGTTACCCTGTTGTTCAGTCGCCAAGTTGGGTCCAACTCTTTGCCACCCCTTGGACTGCAGCATGCCAGGCTTCCCTGTCCTTCACCATCTCCCAAAGTTTGTTAGAACTCCGTTCCATCGAGTCGGCGATGCCATCCAGCCATCTCATGCTCTGTCACCCGCTTCTCCTGCCCTCAGTCTTTCCCAACATCAGGGTCTTTTCCAATGACTCAGCTGTTAGCATCTGGCGGCCAAAGTATGGAAGCTTCAGCATCAGTTCTTGTTAGCATGAGGGGGTGGGATTATTTTTAACTCATTACGGATGAATGGATGTTACCGCCCTTAATCATTTACAGGGCAGTTATGTTTGATTTCAGGAACGCAAGAAAGGACTACATCACTGCCAAGTACATTGAGAGGAAATATGCACGGAAAAAACACGCAGATAACGCGGCCAAACTTCACAGTCTTTGTGAAGCCGTGAAAACAAGAGACATTTTTGGATTACTTCAAGCATATGCCGACGGTGTGGATCTTACAGAAAAAATCCCGCTGGCCAATGGACATGTAAGAAAGGACCCTTAAAAACAGAAAGGGTTGGGGGAGGTTGATGGGGAGTGACCAAGCAGTGCCATCGGAAGTGCTGGCAAGGTCATGAAACAGCCTGAGAGAGGAGGCAGTGAGTCCTGGGTGAGGGGAGACTTGTGGCTGATTCTTCAGCCAAACTGTAGTGGCAGCTCTGGGAACAGAGTCCATCCCCAGGGGAAGGAGCCTTTTCTCAGAGGCCTAAGCTTCATCATGTTGATGGTGCAGGGAGGGGGTCAGAAACCTTGGGAGGACTTTGCAATGAAACCCCCGAAGTTCTCATTCTTTCCCGGGGAGGGAGGAGGACTAGAACCAGTCTCTAAATGATAGGCAGTCTGTAAATTCCCAAGGGCAGAATTTGCCATGGGGATTGGCTTCCCCGGTGGCTCAGCTGTAACGAATCTCCCTGCCAGCATAGGAGACTCAGGTTTGATCCCTGGGTTGGGAAGATCTCCTGGAGGAGGGCATGGCAACCCATCCCAGTATTCCTGCCTGGGAAATCCCATGGACAGAGGAGCCTGGCAGGCTATATACAGTCCATGGGGTTGCAAGATACAACTTAGCAATAGGTAACACGTTTTAGAGATAGGTTTTTCAAAGGACAGACTCAGAGGCTTTTAGAAGAGAAATACGTACTGTCCCTCGCACTGGCCACAGAGCTGAGTGCGCCCCTTGGGACTCTGGAATGTTTCTGTTTGGTCTTCAGGAGCCGGATGAGACTGCCCTCCACCTTGCCGTCAGGTCCGTGGACCGGACTTCTCTCCACATTGTAGACTTTTTAGTTCAGAACAGGTAGGTGTCCTGAAATCAGGGCCAGTGTTTGATTTTGCTCCTGGGTGTTTCTGGGGAAGGGATCAGGGGTTGCCTCACTGCTTCTGTGATGTGGCCAACATGCTGGAATTTCCTCAGGTGTGACTAGGACTTTCAGGACAGCGAAAGGGCTGCAGGTGTTGGGTGTTCCCGTGCAGTCTTAACCCCTCTTGGTGTCCGCAGCATCCAACTTCCAGTGTCTGGGGCTTAGGGGGATATTCGGCCCGTGAATAGGTCTGCTGAATTCCAAGCCCCTGGAAAGCAGCCTCTGCTTGTAGCCCCCTTGACTGTCAAGTGGGGAGTGGTCCCATGAGGTCAGGCAGGGCAGCCCCCAGCTTGTCCTGTGAGGTGGGGTCCCCATGATTTGAGGCAGGGCAGCCCCCAGCTTGTCCTGTGAGGTGGGGGTCCCATGACGTCAGCCCCAGCTTGTCCTGTGAGGTGGGGGTCCCATGACGTCAGCCCCAGCTTGTCCTGTGAGGTGGGGGTCCCCATGACTTGAGGCAGGGCAGCCCCCAGCTTGTCCTGTGAGGTGGGGGTCCCATGACGTCAGCCCCAGCTTGTCCTGTGAGGTGGGGGTCCCATGACGTCAGCCCCAGCTTGTCCTGTGAGGTGGGGGTCCCCATGACTTGAGGCAGGGCAGCCCCCAGCTTGTCCTGTGAGGTGGGGGTCCCATGACGTCAGCCCCAGCTTGTCCTGTGAGGTGGGGGTCCCATGACGTCAGCCCCAGCTTGTCCTGTGAGGTGGGGGTCCCCATGACTTGAGGCAGGGCAGCCCCCAGCTTGTCCTGTGAGGTGGGGGTCCCATGACGTCAGCCCCAGCTTGTCCTGTGAGGTGGGGGTCCCATGACGTCAGCCCCAGCTTGTCCTGTGAGGTGGGGGTCCCCATGACTTGAGGCAGGGCAGCCCCCAGCTTGTCCTGTGAGGTGGGGGTCCCATGACGTCAGCCCCAGCTTGTCCTGTGAGGTGGGGGTCCCATGACGTCAGCCCCAGCTTGTCCTGTGAGGTGGGGGTCCCCATGACTTGAGGCAGGGCAGCCCCCAGCTTGTCCTGTGAGGTGGGGGTCCCATGACGTCAGCCCCAGCTTGTCCTGTGAGGTGGGGGTCCCATGACGTCAGCCCCAGCTTGTCCTGTGAGGTGGGGGTCCCCATGACTTGAGGCAGGGCAGCCCCCAGCTTGTCCTGTGAGGTGGGGGTCCCATGACGTCAGCCCCAGCTTGTCCTGTGAGGTGGGGGTCCCATGACGTCAGCCCCAGCTTGTCCTGTGAGGTGGGGGTCCCCATGACTTGAGGCAGGGCAGCCCCCAGCTTGTCCTGTGAGGTGGGGGTCCCATGACGTCAGCCCCAGCTTGTCCTGTGAGGTGGGGGTCCCATGACGTCAGCCCCAGCTTGTCCTGTGAGGTGGGGGTCCCCATGACTTGAGGCAGGGCAGCCCCCAGCTTGTCCTGTGAGGTGGGGGTCCCATGACGTCAGCCCCAGCTTGTCCTGTGAGGTGGGGGTCCCATGACGTCAGCCCCAGCTTGTCCTGTGAGGTGGGGGTCCCCATGACTTGAGGCAGGGCAGCCCCCAGCTTGTCCTGTGAGGTGGGGGTCCCATGACGTCAGCCCCAGCTTGTCCTGTGAGGTGGGGGTCCCATGACGTCAGCCCCAGCTTGTCCTGTGAGGTGGGGGTCCCCATGACTTGAGGCAGGGCAGCCCCCAGCTTGTCCTGTGAGGTGGGGGTCCCATGACGTCAGCCCCAGCTTGTCCTGTGAGGTGGGGGTCCCATGACGTCAGCCCCAGCTTGTCCTGTGAGGTGGGGGTCCCCATGACTTGAGGCAGGGCAGCCCCCAGCTTGTCCTGTGAGGTGGGGGTCCCATGACGTCAGCCCCAGCTTGTCCTGTGAGGTGGGGGTCCCATGACGTCAGCCCCAGCTTGTCCTGTGAGGTGGGGGTCCCCATGACTTGAGGCAGGGCAGCCCCCAGCTTGTCCTGTGAGGTGGGGGTCCCATGACGTCAGCCCCAGCTTGTCCTGTGAGGTGGGGGTCCCATGACGTCAGCCCCAGCTTGTCCTGTGAGGTGGGGGTCCCCATGACTTGAGGCAGGGCAGCCCCCAGCTTGTCCTGTGAGGTGGGGGTCCCATGACGTCAGCCCCAGCTTGTCCTGTGAGGTGGGGGTCCCATGACGTCAGCCCCAGCTTGTCCTGTGAGGTGGGGGTCCCCATGACTTGAGGCAGGGCAGCCCCCAGCTTGTCCTGTGAGGTGGGGGTCCCATGACGTCAGCCCCAGCTTGTCCTGTGAGGTGGGGGTCCCATGACGTCAGCCCCAGCTTGTCCTGTGAGGTGGGGGTCCCCATGACTTGAGGCAGGGCAGCCCCCAGCTTGTCCTGTGAGGTGGGGGTCCCATGACGTCAGCCCCAGCTTGTCCTGTGAGGTGGGGGTCCCATGACGTCAGCCCCAGCTTGTCCTGTGAGGTGGGGGTCCCCATGACTTGAGGCAGGGCAGCCCCCAGCTTGTCCTGTGAGGTGGGGGTCCCATGACGTCAGCCCCAGCTTGTCCTGTGAGGTGGGGGTCCCATGACGTCAGCCCCAGCTTGTCCTGTGAGGTGGGGGTCCCCATGACTTGAGGCAGGGCAGCCCCCAGCTTGTCCTGTGAGGTGGGGGTCCCATGACGTCAGCCCCAGCTTGTCCTGTGAGGTGGGGGTCCCATGACGTCAGCCCCAGCTTGTCCTGTGAGGTGGGGGTCCCCATGACTTGAGGCAGGGCAGCCCCCAGCTTGTCCTGTGAGGTGGGGATCCCATGACGTCAGGCAGGACAGCCCCCAGCTTGTCCTGTGAGGTGGGAGGGGTCCCCATGACGTCAGGCAGGCAGCCCCCAGCTTGTCCTGTGAGGTGGGGGTCCCCATGACGTCAGACAGGGCAGCCCCCAGCTTGTCCTCTGAGGTGGGGGTCCCATGACGTCAGGCAAGGCAGCCCCCAGCTTGCCCTGTGGGGTGGGGGTTCCCATGACGTCAGCAGGGCGCTGTGAGCAAAGGGAGAGGGAAGCAGGAAGCAGGGCTCCAGCTCCAACGTGGGCTGAGGCAGAGTTGTGGGCGTTTTGCTTGGTAGGAAAAGCTGTTATTTTCAATTAGAGCATGCCTGTGGAGAGGACGTGCACGGGCAGTTTCCTTGGCCCCAGCGCTCCCATCAGGTTCATCCTGCCTTGCCTGGTGCAGGCTGGCCTGATGGTTGGAGTCCAGTCGTGAAGCCCGGTCGAGGTGTATCGTGTCTCCCTGAGAGTGGCTTTGTGGGGGGTCGGGGCAGGGAATGGCCAGAAGCCACAGAAATTCTTCAGCAAGTGCAGAAGCAAGGAGACGTTTTGCCTTTTATGTCTTCTGCCGTTCCTGGAGGGAAGAGGGAAGAGATGGCTGGGGCTGGAGGAGCTTCTTCCCCAGGAGCTGGGAGCTCACTGGACGCCTGCGGGGAGCTGCCCACCCAGCACCAGGAGCGTGGAGGGGCTCGGAGCAGCTATGTGGTGCCAGCTCCCTCAGAGCAGACTCTCAGGGGGCAGGAGAAGGGCAACCCTGATCCCTCTTCTCGGGAGCGGGGAATAGAGAGATCAGAGATGAGGCCCTTTTTAACTGAAAACATAGCTGCTTGGAAAAAAGGAACAGGGAACGTGGCTGGTTTTCTCCTGTCGGGATCCTGAGGCATCGTCTCCCGGTGGTCCCTCCGCGTCCCCGTGTGTCTGTCCAGGGTGGAGCCCTGCTCTCCCACTCACAGTGTGACAACGGCCGCCCCCCGCAGTGGGCTGAGTGGCTCATCCTGGGATTGTCCAGTCTGTTATGTGTTGGCAGAACCTGTGTGGTCCTCTCATTCCCCCAGAGCCTGTTTTCAGGGTGGTCCAGGGCGAGCCAGCTCAGAGGAGCCTGNTCCCACTCACAGTGTGACAACGGCCGCCCCCCGCAGTGGGCTGAGTGGCTCATCCTGGGATTGTCCAGTCTGTTATGTGTTGGCAGAACCTGTGTGGTCCTCTCATTCCCCCAGAGCCTGTTTTCAGGGTGGTCCAGGGCGAGCCAGCTCAGAGGAGCCTGGTGACTCTGAATTTTAGAAAAAGTGGCTTTTCCCCTTCCTGGTAAGAGTGTCGTCAGTAGGATGAGAAGAGCTCAGCCCAGCCTTCCGTGCAGTGAGACACACTGGTGGGGCCTTAGCAGTGCAGCGGGAGGGACCCCAGTTCACCCGTCCCTCTCCCAGCCCCCGCTCAGGGGTGCACAGGTGCCTCGCCCCCTTTTTTGGCCGGCTCTGCCATCGTCGTTTATTCCCTGACGGCCTTAAGCCCAGGCCGCCTCCTGCCACAAGCTGGGCTGGCGCTGTGGCCCCCCACCCCTGGAAGAGGACGAGAGACCCTGCCGGCCACGAACCCCGGCCCCGACTGCCTCTCCTGCTTCCGAACCCCAGTCCCCTGCGCAGCAACCCAGCCCTCTGACTTGAGACTTCCCTGTCCTCCTCTCTCTCTCCCTCTCTCTCTCTCTCTGCGTCCGTCCTGGCCAGCGGGAACCTGGACAAACAGACGGGGAAGGGCAGTACAGCCCTGCACTACTGCTGCCTGACGGACAGTGCCGAGTGCCTGAAGCTGCTGCTGCGGGGCAAGGCCTCCATTGGCATCGGTGAGCCTCAGCCCCGTCCCTCCCCCAGACCCCTCTGGCCACTGGGCTCCGGGCAGAGCTGGGAAGCCAGCGCCACCCAGCAAGACCGGGCCCGCTCTGCCAGGCTGCTGAGGTCCGATACTCATCAGCAGTTTTCCTACGCTGTCTCGTGGACTTGCCCCTGTGTTGCAGACATTTTCTGGGCTCTGAGAGGCAGAGAATGGCCTACAGCTGTTAACTGGTGGCCAGGTGGCCCTGGACAAGGTTCAGGCATCTTGCCCTCCTCTTCCTGACTCCACCGGAGATCAGACCTGGTCCCTCACTGGCCCTGGGCGGGCATGTTTACTACTGGGAGTCACTGCCCACTGCCCCTCTGTTCACTGGCATGGAGCCTCCTCCATGAGCGACCATGTCTGCTTGGTTTCCATCGCTTCCTCCTCTCAGGGCCCTGACCTGCAGCTGGCTGGGCACAGCCTAACCCCCAGGACATCTGGCTGTGATGTGTCCTGGGGAGGAGCTTTGAAGAGTTATCAAACAGAGAGCCAAGACTGGAAAAAAAAGGCTCATGCCTGCTTGAGAGCCGAGTTTTTTATTTTTTTAATTAATCATCCAACCTCATTGACTGAGGCTTGTTTAGAAGAAAATACACAATTCCAAATTTACAGACTACTTATTAATAAGAGGAGGTGTAAAGTCTTTCAGCCAGGGGCCTGGAACTAGATTAGCAGTGCTTTTGGTTAGAGAATTACCAAGAACTGCTTTACTCGGTGGATTACGCCTTGGATATTTATTTTTACATCCGTTGGCCTGACTTTAGTGCTTTTACTCTCATGATTAATTCAGACCTTGTCTTTTAAAATGTTACTGACTGCACACTGCTTAGTTCTGAGAACAGTTGAGCCCCGATGGGGGCTAAGTCGCCAGAATTCACTAGTCAGGACCAGTGTCATTTGGGCTGCTTCACTGGGTCTTTATTTAATAGCCTCCGGGTATCAGACCTTTGCTTGATTCGGCCACAACATGTCCTTTCATCCCACCGTCCCTTAGCTAACGAGTCAGGAGAGACACCACTGGACATCGCCAAGCGACTCAGGCACGAGCGCTGCGAGGAGCTGGTGAGTCTCCCCTGGTAGGGTGGGGGGTGCCCCTTGGGGAGGGTCCACAGGAGGGTCCTGAGCAGATCCCAGTGTCCTAGAGGGGACAGCTCGGAGCATGTGTCCTGGGGCACCTTTAGAGAGGAGGGGACCACCTGCCTAGCAGTGACACTTTTGGAACATGAGTCAGTATTCTCTGGTTGGACGTGTTGGTGTCCCTGGCTTTGGGGGTGAGTGGAGCCGAGGCCCCCTGGGTTTGCAAGGAGCTCCACTGCTATGGCTTGGGAAGGTCGCGCCAGCTCTCCCCACTGTTGCCTTGTTTGTAAAGTGGAGTAGGCTACACCAGTCTGCAGGGTCGTCGTGTACTTGAACTCTGTGAAGCCGTGGGCACGTTCTAAGTGCTCAGTAAACAGAGCCATTAACAGTCGCTGCTATAGAAGATGAAGAACATTATTATTATTCCTGAGCTCTTTGTGTCCATTAACTCATTTAATCATGATAACCCTTAGGACACTGATTAGTGGGTGCCTACTGTTACCCCTTCAGACACTGATTAGTAAGTGCCTACTGTTTCCCCTTAGGATACTAATTAGTGGGTGCCTACTGTTACCCTTTAGGACACTGGTTAGTAGGTGCCTACTCTTACTCCATTTTACAGATGAGGTGACAGCTTCAGAGGGTTAAATAACTTGCCTATGATCACATGGCTACTGTCTGGCTTTGGAGAAAATTTAGTCCCTGATGTGCTAAGACACCCATTTATCTGATGCAATAACTTCTCACCTGTGCATCTAGAGTGAAACCAGCTGTCCACCCTCCCAGAGAAAGCTGGGAAAGCAGTCATTCACGTCATTTTCTGCAGGGCTTAATTCTCTTGTGCTGGTCAGGAAAAGTGGGGTCTACAGTTAGCGGGCTTGTTCCTTCTTGAATTAAGTGCTCCCTGTGCGGTTGTGGGTACCCAAGGGCTGGCCATTGCCTTTTAGATCTCAAACACTCCTTGGCTGCATGCTGTGACTTTGCAGCTTACAAAGCACTAAATGGGAGTTGTCGGGTTTGAGCTTCCAGAATATGTGCGGATTCGGGAGGAGCGATTGGCCTGAGAAACAGCAAATTAAATAAGCCAGCCTCATGCTGGGGCACAGCTTATCTGGGGTGCAGCCTGCTGCCCGCTGCCTCTAGATCCACATCTGCTCTACAAGGTTGAGTGTGTGAGTAGCGTCACTGACGGCCCATTTTCGTTCTCAGCTGAACCAGGCCTTGTCTGGAAGGTTTAATTCTCACGTTCATGTGGAATATGAGTGGCGACTGCTCCACGAAGACCTGGATGAAAGCGATGATGACATGGACGAGAAGTTACAGGTTTGTGCCAGCTTGTAAAACGTGAAGAGTTTTATGATGAGCATCCTTCAGAGCGGTGTGGGTCCTGGCCTATATTTAGGGCAGAAAGCTGTTGTAGGAAAGGAAATAAAGTTTACTTTTTGCTTCTGCTGATCTCAGTAGTTCTTGGGTTTTACCAGTCCCACAACTGCCCCTCTCTCCCAGCTCCTACAGATGTGACTTTACGGAACATTCGTTATGTTATCACGGCAGCTGCTCACCTTCTGATGCGGAGAGATACAAGAGGGCCTCTGATTCTGGTGGATGTTAGAGGAAGCTCTCTCACTGAGAATGTGATGAAAGCCATGTTTCTCCTAGGAGTGGCTTTCGTGCTCACAGGGTTGGTCTTTAAAACCTTCACTGACATCAGCGACCCTTAGAGCTCATCTGGTCCAGCCCTTTCCTGTATCACATGTTTCATTCAAGCCTCAAGACTGAGAGGCTGGCCTGGCCACAGTGAAGGGAGCACTTGGAGACTGCCCAGGGGCTCTTGCCTCCTCGTCCAGCTGCTCCTCAAGATGCTCTGGCTTGTGCATTTGGGGGCACCCCTGGAAGGTAACCACCTTCACACCCGTCTCAGAGCTCAGAGTCAGACCCAGGACGACGACTCCAAAACCTGTATGCCTAGAAGCTGTGAAATTAGTGGGAGTGCCATGATGTAATGTTTTAATTCTTACTGATGGACTTTAATGTCCTCACATGTATATTTCAGAAATATATGGCATTTCTGAAAGCTGTTGGACTATTCTGTTTCTGAGAATAAGGAATTTCTGAGTTCGCTGTAAAACAACGTCAAAGTGAGAGAAGCTGGTTATTTTATATTTAGATTTTCCTTTTAAAAAAGTGAAGGTTTGGGACTTCCCTGGTGGCCCAGTGGTTAAGACTCCACACTCCTAATGAGGGGGTGCAGCTTTGATTCCTCCTTGGGGAACTAAGATCTTGTATGGGTCAGCCCAAAAAAAAAAAAGTAAATAATA